>MDKH01211160.1:0-17881 GCA_005239495.1 Nicotiana undulata
GATTGCGGGCATAGACCTGAGCCTTTCCCTTATTTTGCATTGCATACAGGGATTGCGGGCATATACATGAGCCTTTCCCTCATTTTGCATTGCATACAGGGATTACGGGCATAGACCTGAGCCTTTCCCTCATTTTGCATTGCATACAGGGATCGGGGCTAATACACTCAAGCAACTAAAAGGAGACAATAAATAGGGGATCGGGGATAATACACTCAAAACGACCTGCCGGGCCGTTACACTACATGTCAATGTACATGTGAAGCCATGAATGTCACAGTACCGTTTAGCATGAGGAAATGCATCTTTATGCCTAAATGCCAAGTATGCATGTCAAATATAATGCATCACATTGATGAAATCATGTACTCACACTAGCTGAGTAGTGAATCTCACTGTCTCACGCTCAATCACTCTGTACACTCAATCACTCGGTACCTGCGCTCACTGCTGGTATGTCAGACTCCGGAGGGGCGGATCCTCCCCAAGCGCTAATATAAGCCAACATGGCTTGTTGCGGAGTACAACCCGTCATGAATTAAAACATGTTGCAGTGTGCAACCCGATCCCATAATAAATCAATAAAACTTGTTGCGGCGTGCAGCCCGATCCTATCATGAATCAATAAAACTTGTTACGACGTGCAACCCAATCCCATAAATATCACTCACAATCTGGCACTCAATCCCAACTCAGTCATCGATATATCTAGTATCTCGAGCTCACAAATCTCATGCCAATCACCCCAAACAATAATAACATGATGTGATAGCAAATGATAACTGAAACTGAGATATGATATGCAAATGAATGAATATGACTGAGCATGTAATTGCAATTTAAGAAAATAACTCAACAACAGAGATGATCTCAGTGGGTTCAAACAGAATAAGCATATAGCCTAAACATGATTTCTAATATGAGTCATATCTCATATAATTAAACAAGTAGGGAGAACATGGATGTAACAAGATATAACAGCAAAACAAGTCGGGCCATAGTCTAATAGTCTACTAAAATCATGATTTCCTCAAGGTATGCACACACGCTCGTCACCTAGCATGTGTGTCATCTGAATACATATTTTATAACACAGTTCCCAGAGTTAAATACCCTCAAATCCAAGTTTAGATATGTTACTTATCTCGAACAAGCCAAATCCAATACCGAGCATGCCAAACAATACTCTAAAAATGCCACCCCACGCGTACTGACCTCCGAACGGCTCGAAATTAGCCAAAAGCAATTCAAGAACATCAAATAATGCTAAAGGAAACAAACCCAATCGATAAAGGTTGAATCTTTAATCAAAAGCCCAAAGTCAACCAAAAAGTAAAACATGAGCTTGCACCTCGGAACCCGACAAAAGTCACAAACTATGACAACACATTCAATTACGAGTACAACCATACCGGTTTCGCTCAAATCCGACTCCGAATCGATGTTCAAAACACAAAAATTCACTTTATGAAATTTTAAACAAAACCCCCAATTTCTCTTTTGAAGTCATCAATCAAATGCCAAAACGAAGATGGAAATTACGAAATAAAATCAATACTGATTAGAAAACACTTACCCTATTCCATGTGGTGAAAATTGCCTTAAAAATATGCTCAATCCGAGTTCCATAGCTCAAAATATGCTAAAATTCCCGAAACTTCCGAAAATAGAGTATTTATAATCACTAGACGAATTTATGAATCACGATCGTGGAAATACCATCGTGATCGCGAAGAAGAAAGACTACACTGACGGGATTTGTACCTCGCGAACACGAGGCTTAAAATCCCAGCTCCAGACTTTACCTTACGCTATTGCGTCTTCATCTTCGCGATCACGAAGAACAATTGAGGCACCAGACACCAGCAGAAACCAACAATGAAAATATGAAAAAAAATGGTTCGAAATCAATCTGAAACACGCCTAAGTCCCTCGGGACCCCGTCCAAACATACCAACAAGTCCCATAACATAACACGGACCTACTCAAGGCCTCAAATCACACATAACCACATCAAAACCATGAATCTCACCTCAAATCAAACTTAATAAACTTTTGAACTTTCAACTTCCAAAACTCGTGCCGAAGCTTATCAAACCAACATGGAATGAACTCAAAATTTCCACCCAAGTCCTAAATGACATAACAAAGCTATTTCGCTTCCCGAAACCACAATTCGAACCCGATATCGACAAAGTCAACTCTCGGTCAAACTTATGAACATTCCAAACCTTTAAATTTCCAGCTTTCGCCAAATAGTGTTGAAACCTTCTAGAAATATCCAAACGCAAATCCGTGCCCAAGTCCAAAATCACCATCCGGACCTAACGGAACCATCAAAACTCTGATCTGAGGTCAAATACTCAAAGTCAAACTTGGTCAACTCTTCAAACCTAAAGCTTCAAACATGAATTCATTTTTCCAAACTAATTCTGAATCACTCGTAAAAAGAAAACGATGATACACACAACCTATAATACAACATACGAAGCTACTCATGCCCTCAAACCACCGAGCAAAGTGCAAATGCTCAAAACAACCAGTCAGGTCATTACATAATGGTCGTCGATTGACTGTGCCTATTTAGTATATGTTGCTTAAGGTCTGTACATATTTAGGTTGTTGTTGAACAACGTCGCTCCCAATGTATATGAGAGATCAATACGGAGGGTTTAAAGTTGGGATTAGAGATAACGAAGCTTTGACGTGATCCTGGTGAGCGGTGAAAAAATATGAGCTAGCGTAATTCGAGAGAATATGGCTAGTACATTATGGTAGTTTCTCGAGAGAGAATTACATAAGTTGAGTGCTCATGATCATAAATGAATACTTAGGTAAAATTGCAGGAGACATAGTGGGAAGGATTCCGACAATTGGAAAAATCATAATTTTAGGCCTTCTTAATTTTGTCTCTAATCCTTAGTTTCTTTAGTTGATAAATTTCTACTACTTTTTGATAATCAGTAGTTAATTAGTTTAAGTAACTTAGTGGTTATTCGAGTTTGGCTTCTTGGTGATATTGAATAGTTATAGCGAAACCTTAGTTTTCTGTGGGATTCGACTCCAGACTCTTAGACCAGATTATATTGCAGCGGCCGCTCATCTTTTTTAGGACTAGAGTTGGGCGTGATTAATACACACACACACACACACACACACACACATATATATATATATATATATATATATATATATATATATATATATATATATATGGATAGATAGATAGATAGAGAGAGATGTCTCACTGTATAACAGTCAAACTTCTTTATAACAGCCTCGTCTGTTACGATATTTTTCGGTTGCTATAGCAAATGTGGTTATATATAACATATATTATAACATAAAATGAAAAATTGGTTCCAAAAAAATACTTGATTGTTATAATGAAGTGTTATTATCAAGGATGATGTCACAACCCAAATCCTAATTCAAATCGCGATGGCGCCCAACACCGTAGTTAGGCAAGCCAAGACCAATTTACTAATGAGTTTTATTTAATTTAGCAAAATATTTCTATCACTTACTTGATTAAATTTAAGACATTAATTGAAGACGAGTAACTTAGGCAAATCTCAAACAGAATCAACCATATGAGTCACAAATTAATATTTACAGTCCAAAATATAATGTCTACTAATGTGTGTGCCAGGAGCTAGTGTCACAAGTCTACGGGCATCTGGTAGAGTGAGAATCCAAAAGAATACAAGTGTGTCCTACTGTCTGAGGAATTATAGACATATATAAAAAGAAAGAAAACTCCAAGGCGCTACTGGAAGTCATCAGGGAAAGCAGCTCACTGAGAAGTCTTGACCAGGTATAAATCAGGAACGAACTCCGGACTGATACGCAGATGCACCTGCCTCAGAACCTGTACAATTAAGTATAGAAGCGTAGCATGAGTACATAAACAATATGTACCCAGTGAGTATCTAGTCTAATCTCGAAGAAGTAGTGACGAGAAGTCGACGTGATACTTACTAGGGTCAAAATAATGTGGTTTAAATGTAAGGCTAAGCAGGAATAGCAGTCATGAATAATAATGAAGACAGGAGCATCAAATAACATTTAAAATTACCTTTACGTGTCAAGTTCTCTAGCATGTAAATTACCTAGTTTTCCTTTTTCATGATATTCAACAGATACATATTCACAGAACACCCAAACAACTAACAAACACATAATATGCCGTGAACGTGCGGCCGATACGACGCGAAAATAAATGTGCACTGCCGAAGGGTCGAACAACTCAAACCATAGATGCATCTATTACACCGCTCGCGAATCGAACATGCGACGCGATTGACATAATAATAGGGCTACCTCGCTCGCAAATCATACATGCGACACGGGTACCCGTATACATACATATAATTAACAGGAAATCGGGAATTTAGTAGAGAATATACTTATAGAAATGGATTCAATAATATAAACTTCGGAATGTAACCTCCTAGATGTTCAATCAATAATTCAAGGATATTAGGCAACCTAAATTACATTTAAGATTTACAGATACAGCTCATAAAGCATGCTTGTGAATCCTAAACTACCCGACATAACATAATAGTAGCTACGCACGGACTCTCGTCACTTCGTGCATGCGTAGCCCCCGCAAATAAGGACATGCAATCATTTATATTCACCTATGGGGACAATTACCTCTTACAAGGTTAGAAAGAAGACTCACCTCGTGTCAAGTCTACTCCCCGGGTCAAGAACGCGCTCGAATCTCCAAATTCATCTCCCAAGGACTCGAAACTAGCCAAATATTGCACAAATAAATCAATCTATACTCAAAAGTATGAAATTCCCCTATTTAAGTGATTACTTCATCCTAAATTACAAAATTACAAAATACACCCCCGGGCCCACATGCTCAGATTCCGGAAATTTTAGAAGGAAACAATCACCCATAGCCTAAGGATCAATATTATGTAGTTTTTGTATAATTTCATAACTAGTTTGTTGGTAATTCTCTTATTTTCATAAAAACCTAGGGTTTACTCTAACCCATGATTTCTACCAATTAATGTGTTAATCTACCTCAGAATTCAAGTATTAAACTAAATTTAGGGTAGGAATTACTTACCTTACAGTAGCTAGGTCAATTATCTCTTTTGCATGCTCTAACAATCGTCCAAGGTTAAAGAGAGTGTTCAAAAATGGTGAAATTCCTGTATTTAAAACAACCTCACTGCCTACAGGTTTTTCGCATATGCGGCTCGAGGACCGCACCTACGGTCTCTCATATGCGAGAAGAAATCTCGCACCTGCAGAGGAGGGGAAGGGGGCCTGGTTTCCCACATGCGGCTCCGCTTCTGTGAACACTGATCCGCACCTGCGGAAAATAGGCAGCTCCCTCAGTGGTCGCATCTGCGAGGTTGGGACCGCAGAAGCGGTCTCGCACCTGCGGCTAGACCTCCGCATGTGCGGTCGCACCAGGTCTGGTGGACCAGCAGTCATTTAAGGCTGGTTTTTGCCTCGCTCGATGCCCGAATGGCATCCGGACCCACCCGAGACCCCGTCCGAATATACCAACAAGTCCTAAATCATTATACGGACTCGCTCGAGCCTTCGGAATGTCCAAAACAACGCTAAATCTAAAAATCATACCCCAATACCTATTGGATCAAACTTAAGATCTTAAAGTTATTGAATTCGCTTTCAATACGCCGAACCTACCTATACTACTCAAAATGACACCAAATTTTGCAAGCAAGTCATAAATGACATAACGGAACTATTCTCGACCTCGAAATTTCGTTTGGACCTCGATAACACAAAAACACGTTCCAAACCTCAATTTGAACTTAAGGAAACTCTTGTTTCACTATTTGGCGCCGAAACGCTCCCGGATCATCCAAAACTCGTTCTGAACATACGCCCAAGTCCGAAATCATCATATGAACCTACCGGAACCTTCGAATCCCGATTCCGAGGTCATTTACTAAAAATGTTGGTCGAAGTCAAACTTGGCCTTTAAGGCCAACCTTAAGGAACCAAGTGTTCCTACACCACTCCAAACTCCTCCAAATTTCGAACCACCCGTCCGCGCAAGTCATAAATCAGCAAAAGAAACTACAGGAAGTCTCATTTAGGGGCACGGGGTCCTAGAACACAAAACGGCCGATCGAATCGTTACAGACGACTATTATAGAGATGTCTCACGATACATATACACACATAAAGTTCGAAAAACGAAATAAATAATGAAACATAGCACTAAACTACTAATTACATGTTCTTGGCGATATTAAATAAATTTCTATTAAAATATACCACTTTAGAGTTAATAAACTCAACTGCATCTCCGAAGCTCTAATCTACTCATACTCGTATTGTTTAGAAATCATTAATTCAATGTTGAAACTTTATTCGCGCAGGGTATTTACGCTAAATCATATCATGGTAAACAAATTTAATAAAGTGAAACAATAGTAGTAATACATGTCATGCATTTATTAACTTTGTGCAAATACTATATTTGAGTAAGTTTTTACCTTGACTCAAACTCATAGCTATTTACACAAATCATACGTAACTTATAATTTGTTGATATAGATATAGACCGGAATAACGGATTGTAAATAGATAATAAGTTTGAAATGAATATTTTTAATTGTTGAAACTGATTCTTTTAAAAGATGTATATATTTGGATAAAAGTGCTGAGACCGATAACAAACAGTTAATGTATTTGTTAAAATAGTAATATGGAGTTGTTCTTTTGTCAAAATAACTAAAATATCCTTAAAACCTTACAAAATTCTACTATAAATCAAAAAGTTTCTTGTAAAGAAAATGATGAATAATGAATATGGAATGCATAGAAAGTTAGAAAATTTATTTTGGGAAAAGTATTTTGTGAATTAGAAAATATTATTAAAGGTAAACTAGTAAAAATCTTGGTCAAATTAAAAGTGCTTATAAGTCAAAAATCATAAGTTGGGGGTGACTAATTTATGATATGGCTTATTTTAACTTATAAACACTTGGATGTTTAAAAAATTCATAAATAAGCCAAAAGATACTTACAAATCAGTTTGACCAACTTATAAGCTTAGCCAAACACACGCGTAGTCTTCTACGTTATAGGTGTTAGTTGATTTCGGATACCCCATTTTCAACTCTTTGTTCTCAATCGCCCGTCTAGTGAGAACAGTTGCTCACGGTAGGAGTTCTCATGCAATCATAATTATAATATAATTTTAAAATATTACTTATTCCATCTCAATTTATATAGAATATTTGATCAAATATAAAGTTTAAGAAAGAAAAATTTAAAATATGTGATCTAAAATAACTTATAAGTATTTATGAGGTCATAAATTGTATTAATGAGAAATGAAAAGTTTAAAATTAACTATTTTTAAATATACAAAGATTAACTCTTTAAAAAATAATCGGAAAAGGGTCATTCATGCCCATGTACTATTAAATATTAGTTATTTGTATCCCCGCTATACTATTCAATCCTTTTTATCCCTGCCATTAGTGATATTGATATATGTACCCTCTAATTAACGGACCCAACTGGAATGGACACGTGGCGCAATCCTAAGACACCAACCCTTTTTCTTTTTATTTTTCTTTTTAATTCGCATTTGGGGGGAATTAAGACACCCGATTTGAACCAACTGATTGACCCGATTCGGAACCCTTTAACGGGTTAAATTAAATACCACCTCCAGCCCGTTTATTTCATTAAACACCTAAAAGCTTTACTTCAGCCGTTTTTTCTTCTTGATCCATCCCCAAATCTTAGGATTTTTCAATCTCCAATGGTGTAAAGAAAACTAACATTCAACCAAAACGATACATTCATTCTTGTTAGACTATATTGTTGTAGTAATGTGTCTTAAGTTAGCGTTTATTTTATAGGTTTAATCTCGTCGATTTTAGGGTTTAAGGTTTTTTTTTAATTTATCATTTTTATTTAGGGATTCGTGTGTGGGTTGATTTTTATATGGTTTTTATTGCAATTTCTGATTATTCTAATGCAACTTTTGGCTTTTTTTTTATGGGCCAAATTTGATATTACTGCATGTGGGGTAGTCTTACTCACTAGTGGTCCTGAATGTGGGTAATCCGATTATTTTAGTTGTTTTGTGAAATTCATTATTTTGGTTGATGTGATGGTCCCGTTTTTCTGTTTTCTTTGTGTAGTTTAGGGTTTTGGAGATGGTTTTATGGCTATGGTGGTTTAGGTTATGTGAATTTCATTTTTTTTAATGTTTTTTTACGGATATATTTTTAATATTTTTTATCTAATCTTTCTTTATGTTATTTAATCTCAGGTCTCTAATATGGTTAATCTCGACATAATATTCAACTACAGTGGGGAGTGGAGTAGAGAGCCACAAGTGAAGTATGCTAAGAACCTATTGCACACTTGGACATGTTATGACTCTGACCACCTTTCATATAAAGACATTGTTGTCACGACCCAAATTTTCCAACCCTAAGGATCATGATGGCGCCTACACCATACTTGCTAGGCAAGCCAATGTTAGAGTTTAATTGACTATTTTCCTTGATTAACCATTTAAACATAATAAAATAAATTTAAAATAAGCTTACTCTAATGGCTTTTAATGCATAATTCTGAATATAAAAAAATAAACAATTTAATAAACCGACCACAAACTAATTATATAAATAACTCTAAAACTACCCCAGGGCCTGGTGTCACAATTCACGAACTACTAAAGAATACTACAAATACTGGGCTGAAAGAAATAGTGTAACTGTTCTGAATATAATAAAACAGTTTTATAAAAATAGGAGAAGACTCTCGGGATCTACGAACGCCGGCAGATATACCTCGTATCTCCGGAGAATACATAACTGCTCTAAATATCTCTATTGTTGGCTGGCACCTGGATTTGCACAAAAGAGTGCAGAGTGTAGTATCAGTACAACTGACCACATGTACTGAGTAAGTGCCGAGCCTAACCTTGATGAGGTAGTGACGAGGCTATGGCGGGGCATTAACAACATAACCTGTGACAATAATATATGAAGCAAGAAGGAAATCTAAAACAAATAAATAACAACTGCAACAACACTTAAAAATAACTCAGTCCCCTCTTTCCAGGTCTCAGCTATAACCAATTCTAACAATTTCCAAACTTCCAAACTTTAAACCTTAAACAAAAGTAGTACCAAAAATATGAAGAACAATAAAATAAAACATAAGTTTTTCAAATCTTTGTTTCCTTTGAAAATAAGTAAAATATAATTGTCCTCCCTTATTACTCCTTGTTGCGGCGTGCAACCCGCTCCCACCTGTCCACCCTTATTGTTCCTCCCTATATATATATCACCCTTATTTCTCTTGTTGCGGCGTGCAACCCGATTCCACCTGTCCACCCTTATCACTCCTTGTTTCGGCGTGCCCCGTTCCCACCAGACATATCATATCAATTTATTTATAAATTTCACAATTCAGGCCAATCCTTTCACAATATTTTTGTCTCAACAATTATAAATTCTGTATTTTCTCATAAACTTCATCAATATCCTCTCAACCATGAAACCAACAGGAACATATATATATATATCTCGTAAAACAATGCCAAACTGGTCAACCTTTTTGTACCACAAGGGAACCAAATAAATAACCAATACTCTTCCAAAATAACTACAATAATATTCAACAATAACATAACAAGGCCAAGTAGTCATAGAAACAATAATGAACGTAGAACAATTAGGACAGGAATTAATTAAATTGGAGACGGGGAAGGGATCATGTTTAATAGACCATTTGGTGGTGCATAGATACTCGTCACCTCACCTATACACCACACACATGAAATTCACATAGCAAATAAGTGGGAATTCCTATTCCTTCAAGTCAAGGTTAAACCAAGCACTTACCTCGATCTAACAAGCATTTCACTGCTCTAGCAGTGCCTTTCATTTAGAATTTGCCTCTAACACGCTTGAATCTAATCAAAATTTGTTCAATGTTATCAATCATGGCCTAAAGGAATCATCTTTATTGAAAAACAATGGTCTTCCTAAGTTTTTTTTTTCAAATTTGAAAATCGACCCCGGGCCTGCTTGGTCTAAATCGAGGTTCAGACCAAAACTCGTTTACCCAATGTCCCCCGAGCCCGGGTATATAATTGGTATTGGAATCCTATCTCAATTCGGGGTCCAATTCCTCAAAATTTGAAATTTCTAAGTTCTACCCAAAAACCAATTTTTTTACCATGAAAACTCTAGATTTTTGGTTGCAATCTTGTTAAAAGTTGTTAGGAATTGAAAGAAATTAATTAGAGATCACTTACCAATGATTTGGAGAAGTTTGGGTCTTTGAAAAATCTCTTATGGAGGTTTAGGGTTTTAGGAAATTGAAAAAGAAGTGAAAATCCCATCAAAAAGATGATATAACAGGTTGTGGGTCTCGCATTTGCGAACTGGAGTTCGCATTTGCGAACTGGAGTTCGCATTTGCGAACTGGAGTTCGCATTTGCGAAGCTGGGCTTTCCGGAGAGATATCGCAAATGCGAACATGACCTCGCATTTGCGAACAGGGTCCTTCACATTTGCCACCCAGGACCTCGCATTTGCGAGATCAGAGGCTGGCCATTGGCTTCGCATTTGCGAACCCCGACATCGCATTTGCGAGATCTGAGGCCTGCATACCAGATGTTCAGCTGTTGGGGTATTTTTCTAAGTCTAGACATTCCGTAGCCTACCCGAAACTCACCCGAGCCTTTGTGGATCCAAACCAAACATGCACACAAGTCTAAAAACATCATATAAACTTGTTTGTGCAATCAAATCATCAAAATCTACAGATTTAGCCTCAAACTCAAGATTTCCTCAAGAACACAAATTCCTAACTTTTCAACCGGATGTCCGAATTACATCACATCAACTATGATTCTCATGAAACTTCACAGATTGGACTTGTATAACATAACGAACTTGTTTCGCACTCTGGAACAAATACGGGCCCGATATCATGGATTTTACATATTATTTCATTTCTTTATTTTTTGAATTAACCAGCAGAACAGTTTTCTTCAAAAATGATTTTCTAAGGCTTGGGACCTCAGAATTCATTTTCGGGCATACGCCCAAGTCCCATATTTTTTCGCGGACCTCCAGGGATCGTCGGAACACAGATCTGGGTTCGTTTACCAAAAATGTTGACCAAAGTCAGCTAAAACCAAATTTTAACTCTAGAAATTACTATTTCTCATATTTCCACATAAAATCTTTCCGGTTTCACGCCCGGACTGGACACGCAATTGAGGTAATTAAAATTAGTCTCTTTTTTTTAGGGCTAGTAAGCCTAGAATTAAGTATGTTTTTCCTAAAATGACCCTTTGGGTCATCACAATCTCCACCTATAAAACACATGTTCGTCCTCGAACGGACATAGAAAGTTACCTTAATTGTCAAACAAGTGTGGATATTTACTCTGCATGTCCGACTCGGACTCCCAAGTAGCTGCCTCGACGGGCTGACCTTTCCATTGCACTCGAGCTGAATGATAACTCTTAGACCTCAGACGAACCTTCCGGTCTAAAATGGCTATCGGCTCCTCCTCATAAGTCAGGTCTTTGTCCAATTGGACAGAGCTGAAATCTAACACGTGGGACGGGTCACCATGATATTTCTGGAGCATAGACATGTGGAATACCAGATTAACTAAGGATAACTCTGGAGGCAACGCAAGTCTATAAGCTACCTCCCTCACTCTATCAAGAATCTCAAATGGCCCGATATACCTAGGGCTCAACTTACCCTTCTTTCCAAACCTCATAACACCATTCATAGGTGACACACGAAGCAATACTCTCTCTCCCACCATGAAGTCCACACCACGAACCTTACGATCGGCATAACTCTTTTGCCTAGACTGAGTTGCATGAAGTCTCTCCTGAATAATCTTGACCTTATCTAAGGCCTCCTGAACTAAGTATGTACCCAGTAACCGAGCTTCTCCAGGCTCGAACCATCCAACTGACGACATGCACCGCCTACCATATAATGCCTCATAAGGAGACATCTAAATGCTCGACTGATAGCTATTATTATAAGAAAACTCCGCTAACGGCAAGAACTGATCCCACGAACCTCCAAAGTCAATAACACAAGCGCGGAGCATATCCTCCAATATTTGAATGGTACGCTCGGACTGCCTGTCAGTTTGGGGGTGGAATGTTGTGCTCAACTCAACCCATGTACCCAACTCACGTTGAACCGCCCTCTAAAAGTGCGAAGTAAACTGCGTACCCCGATCATAAATGCTAGACACGGGCACACCGTGGAGGCAAACAATCTCTCGAATATATATCTCTGCCAACCGCTCTGAAGTATAAGTACTTGCCACTGGAATGAAATATGCTGATTTAGCCAGCATATCCACAATAACCCAAACGGCGTCGAACTTTCTTTGAGTCCGTGGGGGTCCAACAACGAAGTCCAAAGTGATACGCTCCCACTTCCACTCAGGAATTTCTATCTGCTGGATCAAACCACCGGGTCTTTGTTGTTCATACTTCACTTGCTGACAATTCAAGCAATGAGCCACATAAGCAACAATATCCTTCTTCATCCTTTCCACCAATAATGCTGCCGCAGGTCCTAGTACATCTTGGCAGCACCCAAGTGAATAGAATACGTAGAACTGTGAGCCTCTTCAGGGATCAACTCACGAAGGCCATCAACATTAGGCACACATATACGACCATGCATCCTCAAAACACCATCATCTCCAACTGTAACCTTCTTGGCACCACCATGTTGAACTGTGTCCCTAAGGACCATCAAATGCGGGTCATCATCCTCCCGATCTCTGATACGCTCAAATAAAGAAGATCGAGCGATTGTACAAGCTAGAACACTGTTGGGCGAAATATCCAACCTCACGAACTGCTTTTCCAAGGTCTGAATGTCTGAGGCTAACGGTCTCTCACCGACTGGAATGAATACAAGGCTGCCCATACTCGTTTCCTTTCTATGCAATGCGTCAGCCACCACATTGGCCTTCTCCGTATGGTACAATATAGTGACGTCATAGTCTTTCAATAACTCTAACCATCTCCTCTGCCTCAAATTAAGATACTTTTGCTTGAACAAGTACTGAAGACTGCGATGATCCATGTAAACCTCACACGGCACACCATAAAGATAGTGCCTCCATATTTTCAATGCGTGAACAATGGTTGCCAACGCTAAGTCATGGACAGGATAATTCTTCTTATGAACCTTCAACTGTCGAGACACATATGAAATCTCCTTGCCATCAAGCATTAATATTGCACCTAATCCAATAGAGATGCACCACAATACACCGAGCACAATCCTGAACCTGTGGGCGACACCAACACTGGCGCCGTAGTCAAAGAAATCTTGAGCTTCTGAAAGTTCAACCCGCACTCGTCCGACCATTTGAATGGAACACCCTTTTGGCTCAATATGATCTTAATAGTTGTTCATAATCAATTACAGAATCACCAAATAACTTCACGTAACAATAATCCCCTTTCAACCCTTCACAATACTAATAACGAGATGCGATGCATGAAGACCTCATAATTATTTACCCGAATTAACGTGTCTCATTTAACTCCACATGGGCGGGCACCTACCTTGTAAGTTAAAGCTCAATAATTATAGCACGAATTTGGCAAATTATGTACAGATAATTTTTATACAAAAAATTTCAAATAAACCTAATAGGCATGACTCCCTATTAGTACTATAGTAAAATTTTAATTTCACACGGTAGAATTTAAACACAAGAATTTTCATCACAAGGATCTCGTCCTTATATAACTTCCACCACGGATCGTAGCCCCATTTAAAAATATCAAATCATATTAAAATGCGAGGATTTCTCCCTCAGTTCTGAATCACAAGTAATATGCACGCCGTGCCACTCGAAACATTCCCTTTTCTTCTTTTAAATATTTTTCGTTAAACAAAATTACAACATGTAATGATAGACATAGCTATCTCCATAGAATTTCTCAATACAAGCATTCACATAAGTAGATTTCAGAGTTACGAAGCTCACCCGAGAGTGGAGCATTTTAGGAGGACTTTCCTAGATACTCATAATCGAATCAAGTTAAGGAAATTGTCACTTTATAATAACTAGAGATCGTAGTTGTAATAACACCATATGGTGTAGCGACCTCAACCATACCATAGAAAATATATCAACAGGATGGGTCTCCACCTCTAGGAGTCTGACCTCCACCTTCGACATTCCAACCCCTTTTCCCTAGTTGGTAATGTAAGTTGAGTTGTAACTGCAATGGGGCACATAACCTGAGTGCTCTGATGAATTATGACTCTCCCAAGTCTAGGAAAATTTCTACCACTAGCCGAACTAAAGTATCAACCTGCCCTGAGTCGTACAAAATTTTACGATCATAATTGAGTCCTTTAATGAGTCTGTAAACTTTCTCTCTGCCTATATGAACCGAAGTAGGAGTATGACGGGCTAACTTATCGAACCTGATGGCATATTCTGACATCGTCATGGTGACCTAACGCAACCGTTCAAACCCTATGCACCACGCATTATGGAGAGTCCGAGAAACAAACTCTTTCAATAGCATTTATGAGAACTGAGTCAAGTAGTTGGTGTTGCATTGGGTGGTCGTCCTCTTCGTAGGCTTGCCACAAACACCGGCGGCCAATTTCTTTTTTTACTATGTTGACTCAACACTGTTGAGCTACCCCATTTATTCATATACTCTTCGTTATTCTTTGGGTAACTCTTATCCCTATTGATGCACAACGATCACAAAGGTAGCTCTACACAGATAAATCTTGGCACGAACCACATAGTCTAGAAGCTCGTCAACCACTGTACTCCCTCTGAAGCACCCCAAAATCCGCAACCATGACTTCCACGTAGAGTAGACCTTCTGTAGATTTAAAGTTGTTTATATAACTCCTTTGGTACTGAGGTATAGGGTTATTAAGGAGGCGGACATACCGCAAGTCCCAGCTTTATCTCTTGCAAAAGCTTAGGCCTTATACATTCTAGGCCAAAACCGATATAACACATGACCCCGCAATCTATTCCTTGACAGTGGACTCCCCCACTTGGAACGAAGTCCTAGGTCACAACATCTGATAGTCCACCATGTTAAACTTCACAACTCATATAAATCAACCCCATTGCTTTCAACTATTCCCACATTCTGCAATACTTCATAGCTAAGAATCCTTCTAGAACCTGACTGGTCCAACATGTACCGACTGAGCTAGAACCTCCGCTTCTAGATCCACTTGAGGCTCTACCATAGGTGTCGATGTTCGAGCTATGGACTGAGCTTTGCCTCTGCCTCTTCCCCTAATCGTAGTTGTCATTGGGGATCCATTTCTTGTTCGGTTGTGGATGCATTGCGTGTTGTCGAGATTTGCGAGAGGATATGAATAAACGGGTTCAATCATTAGTGATAGAATAAATTCGCATGATAGAGTAGAATAGAAGTGAAATTGTTCCTAACTTCATATCCTTTAAGAGATAAGTACAGACGTCTCCATATCGATCCTTCAGACTCTATTAAGCTTGTTCGTGAATTCTGAAACCTAGGAAACCTAGTGCTCTGATACCAACTTGTCACGACCCAAATCTCCCAACCTTAAGGATCGTGATGGCGCCTAACACCATAATTGCTAGGCAAGCCAATGTTAGAGTTCGATTGACTATTTCCCTTGATTAACCATTTAAACATAATAAAATAAATTTAAAATAAACTTACTCTAACGACTTTCAATGCATAATTCTGAACATAAAGAAATAAACATTTTAATAAACTGAGCCATGAACTAATTATATAAATAACTCTAAAACCACCCTAGGGTCTGGTGTCACAATTCACGAACTACTAAATAATACTACAAATACTGGGCTGAAAGAAATAGTGTAATTGTTCTGAATATAATAAAGCAGTTTTATAAAAATAGGAGAAGACTCTTGGGATCTGCGAACGCCGACAGATATACCTCGTGTCTCCGGAGAATACATAACTGCTCTAAGTATCACAATTCAGGCCAAGCCTTTCACAATATTTTTGTCTCAACAATTATAAATAAGAAACTGTATTTTCCCATAAACTTCATCAATATCCTCTCAACCATGAAACTAACAAGAACATTGTGATGACCCAAACGGTCATCCTAAGTAATTTTAACTATATCTGTGTTTCGAGGCACCGAAAGCCTCCGTTAATCTCACCTCGATATGCGTGCGCAGTTCAGGCGTGTAGCCGGGAAGTCTTTATATTGAAATTGAATGAAAAATGGGATTTGTGTTAATCAAATGAATAAAGTTGACTTTGATCAACATTTTTGGTAAACGGAACCAGACCCGTGATGTGACGGTCCCGGAGGGTCCGTAGGAAAATATGGGACTTGGGCGTATGCCCGAAATCGAATTCCGAGGTCCTGAGCTCGAAAAATAAATTTTTAAAGAAAATTGTTTGCAAGAAATAATAAAGGATTGGAAAAATGAGTAATTATGTGAAAGCCGTGTTACCGGGCCCGCATTACGGTTCTGAAGCCCGGAACAAGTTTACTATATGTTATTTGTCCTATCTGTGAAATTTGGTGTAAAACGGACTTGATTTGATTGGTTTCGGATCCAAATGAGCAAAATTGGTGTTAACGAAGTTTTGAAGTTTTTTGTAAAGAAGTTGAAATTTGGCTTGAAAGGTGATATTATGTTCCCGAGGTCCGAATGAAATTCTTAGACCGGGAGTAGTTCCGTTTGTCATTTATAACTTGGCTGCAAAATTTGAAGTCATTTCGAGTAGTTTAGGCCGGTTCGGCGCATTGAAGTGAATTCTAGAATTTTAAAGTTCTTAAGTTTGATTAATGTGGTTTTGGGGTTCGATTTCGAGTTCCGTTGTTGTTTTTCATGTTCCGAAAGTTCGAGCGAGTCCGTATCATGAATACAGACTTGCCGGTGCCTTTTGACGGGGTCCCGAGGGGCTCGGGGGTGTTTTAGACCCCCGGGAGCTAAGTTGGAAAAACTAGAAAATCTGCTATCTGGTTTCCTTCTCTGCGATCGCAGAAGGTGGGTTGCGATCGCGGAGAAGGATTTTGCTGGGCTAGTGGTTGTTCACTGCGATCGCAGCCTCCTCTCTGCGATCACAGAGGTCTGGGTTCCACACCTTCGCGATCGCAGCCCGTTTCTTACGATCGCATTGAGTCGCGTCTGGGCCGGGTGAGTTTGTTCTTCGCGATCGCAGGACCCCTGCCGCGATCGCAGAGGTCTTGCCAGTTGTTCTTCGCGATCGCAGGACCCCTGCCGCGATCGCAGAGGTCCGGCCAGTTGGCCTTCGCGATCGCAGGCCCCTTGTCGCGATCGCAGTGAAGAAATCACTGGGCAGTGTTATAAAATACGGGACTTAGCCTTATTCCTCCATTTTCATCTTCCTCTTCAAGATTTTAGAGAGCTTCTCAAAAGACCTTCCACCACTGTTATTGAGGTAAGTAAATTCCATAGTTTTACTAGTTTCAAACACTAATTCCTAGTTAAATTCACTACTAAATCATCTAAAAATCATAGAATTAGGTAGTAATTTTAGGGTTCTTGAGGATTTTTGGGATTTTCCATGTTAGGCCATGAATTCTTGTATAAATTACATAACTTCGATCCTTAGACTCTGTGTAATTAATTCCTTCATGAATTTTCAAAAATCCGAACGTGTGGGCCTGGGGTCGAATTTTAGTATTCTTGGAAGAATAGTATGAAAGGTATAATTAGGCTTGGGAATTGGTTTATTGAGTGCTTATTGATGTTAATAAATCCATTATGTCTAGACATTCCTGATTCGGAGTTGGATTCGAGAGGAAAGGCTGTGATTGAGGCTTGACTTGCATTTTCT
>ML298723.1:0-14063 GCA_005239495.1 Nicotiana undulata
CCAATCTGTTGTTGCACATGAAACATGCACTGTATGCTCTGAGTTTATAACTATCTGTTTTCAATTTTTTGGAAGGTGCCATCAAGTATAATTGGTCACTTTTTATTTCTCTATTTTATTCTTTAAAAATTGTTTAAACTAAGAGGATACATTGCAGCTGAAATGCTATAGGATCAGATATTTTAGCTATCAGGTAAGCTGTAAATGTTTTTGACTTCCTTTTCATTATCTATGTTGCACGGACTCTCCAAAATGTAGCCGCACCCGTGTCGGATCCTTAAAAAATGCACTACTTTTGGAGGATCCCACACGTATCCGGCCGCATTTTCGGAGAGTCCGAGCAACATAGTTCATTATCGTGGTTGTTGAAAATACACTGCTGTTTCAAACGTCTGCTTCAAAATTATAGGTATCAAAAGAAAAAAAACTAAAGCGTACGTGAGCTATGAGACACATCTCTGGAAGATCCTACTTGGGGAATGTTCAGCCTACACCCACTTTAGCCTTCCGGATTGTTTTGTTATTCACAATCGTGACTACCCTGTCCATATGAGCTGGCTTAAAAGTTGAAGACTAGGATGTGTTTTGGAGACATCCAAAGTAAAAAATGTATATTGGTATTGCATGATTTGACCTGCATGTCATCTGTTTTATTGTTCATGTATGCGAAAAGAGAAACAACTTCTCATTGACTTGATGAAGCAATAATATACAAGTGGTGCTCTTATATCTGACGCCCATGACAGAGGGTGGGGCGATGAAGGTGGATTAAAGAGAAGGACTGTCAGGCTTGTTTGTTAGCAAGCTTCTGAAGAAGGGGTGCACATGACACCTTAGGCGAATCCCATATCAAAATGGAAGAGGAAAGTGAAGAGCTTTATAAGGCATAGGACAAGTTCACATGGTATGCGCTCTTTTGGACTCGATGATGACGAGCGTAGGATGACGTAGACATCCTTGTTATTTACTTAATCATCAAGAAGAGTTGGTAGCACTTCAGTTCAGATTGATCATGAGGGACAACTTCTCTTGATCACTCATTTTTTCTTCAATCGATGACCCAAGAAGCAAATCCGTGAGGTCTGTTGGACCGAAACGGATAATACATGCCATGGGCTTGGGCTTTGACAAATATGTCAATGTCCCTAAACTGGGGTGGTACATGATTGTCAACCAACCCGTACTACCCATCGAGTGAACTCTGAACTCGCTGACGGAATTGCTTTTAACATTATTTTATATCACAATTTTATAATGAGCAAGGTTCACAAATGTGTGGGGCATTCAATGTTAGAAGAAGCGGACCTCACCAACTCGATCTGCAAGGGGTTAGGTACTAGCCAAACATCTCGTCCCTGACTCGCTAGTCTCTACAAAATAGTAAGTAGATGCCCGAAGGCTAAGTATCACCCTCATGGTACTCAGTAAGTCTCATTGAGTACCCCCTATGCGGTGCTGAAAAACTTACTAAACAAAAATATGAATTCCAACAATATCCTTATATAACATTTTATAATTTGATAGTTGACATTTAACTGAAATCTGTAACTTAAAGCTGAACCGATAACTGAAACTGAAATTGAAAGCTGGTAACTGATAACTGATAGTCTGTATAGTATTGAAAACTGATAGCTGAGGAATGTTTTGTAATTAATAAGGTATCCTCAAGAATATTCTACAATATTTTCCTTATTCAAGTCAATGAATCAAGACAAGTATTTTCTTTATATTCTAACCGGCTCCATCCATCTCAAGGAGGAGAAACAAACTTCAGTTTGCTTATTTTGAAAACATAGAAAGAAGTAGTGGATCTGTCTCTGATATAATGTTAATAAAATGGACCTTGGGCCAAACTCAATCGCAGAAGCTAGCTACATGAGGAGACAACACCCGTTGTGCCAACCACATACGAATAATCTCAAATATTTGTCAAGAATCCATTAACATATACTTAGCTGCATTTTTCAAAAATACACACACACACATCCAGCTGCATCTGTATGTTTAACTTTTTCAAATTTTCATTATCTTTTCTCGTTACAGTTAAATTATGGTAATCTTCTATAACAGGGGTGGAGCCATTATGGGATGAAGTTATTTGCCACTTTATTGAGGTAATCTAATCCCTAATTTCATAAAATGTTATGGTTGCATTTGTTATGTTTGCTCTAATGTCTTCATGTTTTGTAGCTTACTGATAGTTCAAATCAGCATGTGAGAACTATAGCACTGAATGCAATGGATCAATCTATTTCCGCTGTTTTAGGATCTAATCAGGTCCAGGAACATGCATCATCCAAGCTCCAGGGTGCATGCAATGATGTGAGATTAACCTTCCATTCAAAGATCATGAATTTTTGCATGCTAGGTGGTAATAATCTTTACTTTTGACAAACTCTCTAGGTACAAACTGAGAAATTAGAGTTGAGGTCACTGGAGTGTGCTGTCATTTCTCCACTGAAAGTGCTATATTCTTCAGCTCAGAACATCGATGTTCGTGCTGGATCTCTGAAAATTCTTCTTCACGTTTTAGAGGTAGTGTTATCCCAGTTACTGGTTTACTCCATAGCACTGATACACATGCAGAACTCTCTTCTTGTGATCCTCTCTCACAACTGTTTTTATCTTTTTAATGATTTATATTCTTTCAGAGACATGGAGAAAAGCTCCATTATAGCTGGCCAAATATTCTTGAATTGTTGAGGTGCTCATCTACTACTTTGAGTTGCTTTTGGTCTTTAGAGCCATAGTTTTTTCAGTCAAGAGAACTTTAACTTGGAATGACGCTTTCAGGTCAGTAGCAAACGCTGCCGAGAAGGATCTCATTACTCTTGGATTTCAGGTGACAACGCTAAACACTCAACAAAATTGAGGGTGCAAGTGAACTAGGCTTATCTCATGAGATTTGCGAGCTTGGGTCGATTTTGTCTCAACCAGCTCCTCCACTATTTTGCTTCGTATTGATCGACTCAAGCCAGCTCAAGTAGCAAGGCATCCACCACTCATGTTATTCTTTTTCTAATACAAAAAAGAGGAATGTCAATTTGGTTATTAGGGTTTTCATCGAAATATTATCATTAGGAAATGTCTTACTGATCCGGACGATGTTTACAAAAAGTGGAATGTCTAAGTGGAATGTGGATCTTGTTAAGCGCCTTCCACTTCTAATAGGCCATGAACTAGATTAGAATCATTCTCAACGAGTCCATATTCCTTTAGTGGTTTAACAACAAACAAAGTATTTAGAGACGGCTTGATATTTCCCATTTTTCCCAGATTCTTTTCATTCATTGACTAATTTCTTTTTTGTTGTATCTTTTTTAAAGGCATTTTGAGGAAAAGTGTAAAGCTCAACCCCAAAATCATTCACGTTTCGCCTCTACTCTTTCATCTCTTCTAAAATACTGCTTAAAATAACATGGTTGGTGGTACTGGTTTCCCTCCTTTATTGATATTTAGGTTATGTTCAGTCCATATAAGATCCATTAGAATACTTTCGCCCCACTAGTTATATTGTGGGTCCGATAGAAGGAGAAGAATAGGGGGCTTTTGATTGAGTTAGGACTGACTTTGTACAGTTAAAGAATTGCTCTTGTTTCTAATTTCTTTTTGATGCACCCATTAGATTCCTATATGTATGGAGGATTCGTTGTATTTTCTAGAGAGCCATAGTTTTGTATAGATTCTCTACCTTATAGTATAGTTTTTGTATACAAATTTTTCCCACATTTAGAATTGCTTTACAAAAAGACCGGTTGGACGGAGTGCTTCCACATAATTCACGGTGACTCACTGATGCAATCAGTATTTGCTATGTTCTACCTTCTTAATGTTTACAATCTGTATGGTGTAACATACTTGAACGCGAAGCTTTAGCTTACATCTGCATCTTTGATGTGAACTGACTGCTACGTTTTCTTGCACAGAATCTTCGTGTCATCATGAATGATGGCCTTTCAACAGTACCTGCTGACTGCCTTCATGTGTAAGCTACTTTTGTGTTCCTGGACGTTGTCTACTTTTCTTGTCTTAGTTATTCCAGTTTCAGTAGAAGTTCTGAGCATTACTTGTGCATAATGTTGGCAACCATGATCAATTTGCAAACATGTTGTATGTGTTTAAAATAAGAAAAAAGAAAACTTGACCGGGAGGGTCTCTCAGACAGCAATGGAAACAGACTCGATGAAGAGGGTCTCTCAGACAGCAGTAAGAATTAAGAAACAAACTTAAAAAGAAGAAAGAGAAAAGAAACCAAATAGCACGAAAGCATTATTATTTAATAATGTTATTTTCTTTGCAGATGCATTGATGTCACTGGAGCATATAGTGCTCAGAATACTGAACTGAATATCAGTTTGACAGCAATTGGCCTTTTATGGACTTCCACAGATTTCATCGTTAAGGGGTTTCTGTATAAACAGAATGAAGAAAAAGAATCAGGTAGAACCAGGGGTTGTAAATAGGTGTTGGTTCCATCTCTTATTAAAAGATTGTTCTTTGAGTTCTTCTCTTCTTCTAGATAAAACTGAGTGTTTATCTGATTGCAGATAGTAATGGAATGAAGGAAGTACGGGCTCTAAGTTTCTCCGGGGAAGTTAACGACCAAGCACTCCAAATGAATATTGTAGACTGTGACAAATTGCTCTTTTCAATATTTTCTTTATTACAAAATCTTGGTGCTGATGAAAGACCGGAGGTATTTGTATTTTCTGTGCAATTAAGCTTTTCCCTTGTTTCATTTTTTAAGCATATAGCTGATAGGCAACTAATTTATAGGCTTTCAAGCCCTTTCCTCTTTAGTCTATTTATCACAAGTTCAAATTCAGGCATTTGCTACTTTAATCCCGAGAGGCTTGCCGTAGCAAAACAAACCTATCTAGAATATCTGATAGGGAAAGGTAATTTGCTAGAAACTAGATAACCTACTCAAATTATTGAAGATATGTGCAACAACAACAACCACAACAAAAAACCCAGCTTAATCCCATACATGGGGTCTGGGGAGGGTAGTGTGTACGCAACCTTACCCTTACCCTATAAAGGCAGAGAGACTGTTTCCAATAGACCCTCGCCTTAAGGAACGGTAAAAATAAAGCAACAAGCAATAACAACAGTAAAGTAATAAGGTAATGGAAGCGAGTGACATAACACGCAATAAAGAATCAGGAATAGAAGAATATAAGAATAGTACTAGTACTACTGGTAAACCTAGGAGAAACTCACAACTACCTGTCAACCTACCACCTTAATCCTCGACCTCCACATCTTCCTATCGTGAGTCATGTCCTATGTAAGGTGAAACAATGACGTGTCCTGCCTAATCACCTCTCCCCAATACTTCTTTGGCCTACCCTGCCGTTCCGCAAGCTCGCCATGGTCAACCTCTCACACCTCTTGACCGGGCAATCTATGTCTCTCCTCTTCACATGCCCAAACCATCGCAGCCTCGATTCGTGCAACTTGTCCTCCACAGAGGCCATTCCCACCTTGTCCCTAGTAACTTCATTCCTACTCTTGTATTTCCTGGTGTGTCCGGACATCCATGTCAACATCCTCATTTCAGGTACTTTCATCGTGTGGACATGGGTTTTCTTGTCGGGCCAACGCTTAGCTCCATACAACATATTCGGTCTAACCACCACCCTCCCGGCAGATGGCCAGTGGCCCAAAGAAACGAAATAATCACCACCCTGTAGAACTTGCCCTTAAGTCTAGGTGGCACATTCTTGTCGCATAAAACGTTATTGAAGATATGTAATATGTTATAAATCTTGGGAAAGCAATATAAATGTTTTTTTCTTTTACCCTCTTTACATGGATAATTTTATCTTACATTTGATGCTCTAGTCCTTCTGAGGAATTTTTTTTTGTCGTTATTATGAAGATGGGTAAGATGCTAATGCGTCTCTACTCTATAATTTTCTGTGGATTGTCTTGTTTCCTCAAAGTGATCTATACTGTTTGATAAGCATCTGCTGTCCTATTTCTCTTTTGAACTTTAAAGATTGAAAACAAAATGGTCCATAGCTTGAAAACTGATATATTTCTGCTTGTCCTGTCAACAACACTAGTTTGTACTGTCAGAAACATACTGTGTCGTAATGAAAAGTATCGACCTCTGATCTCACTGCTAAAAGAATTGCAGTTTAGTTACTTTTGTCACTGGTGATTGTGAGAAGTAAAGGCACCGGAGAAAATACATAATTGCTAAATTCATTAACTAAAGTGTCTTACAATAGCCTACTCACATACAATTTTTATACAACACTAGACATCTTTTTCCAGATGAGTGGGACATTATACATAATATGTTAGTACTAACTATCCAACATTCCCCTTAAGCCAGTACATATTAGTCATATGTGCCGAGCTTGCTACAATTGTAACTAATACAAGGACTAATAAAAGACTAAGTGAAAATATCTACAAGTTGATCATTTGATTTTACACACTTTTTTTGATAATGGTAACAATTTTTTATGTATAAAGGGTGAACTACACAAGGTGTGAAGTCTCCAGAGTTACAAAAGAGAGAAAAAAAATAAAATCCTAGATGTGTGTCATCTTACAACAAATCTAGGACATAAAAAATGGAGTCTGCTTCTTCTATGCTAACTTCCTTACACCAAAAATAGAATAGGACTAGATAGTTCATCTTCATTTTCTGAGTTGAACTGTGTGAATCTTCGAAACATCTTTGATTTCTCTCTAGCCAAACTGTCCACCAAATGCATGCTGGGACAATCTTCCATCTTTTCTTATGACCGGAAAGGTTGCCATCCTTGCTCCAACTTCTTGAAACATCAACTTTCTTCCAGGCATCACCCATTTGATACCTCTCAGGTTGATGAAAAATTTCCAAAGCTGGTCAGTCCTATTGCAGTGTAGAAAGAGATGGTTTTTTGTCTCTGCCTCTTCTCCATATAAGTAACATCTAGAGCACAGTGGATAACCTCTCTTTACCAGATTGTCAATAGTCAAGACTGCTTTTCTAGCCAAAAGCCAAGTGAAACATGCCACCTTATGAGGTATTTTAACTTCAATTCTTCAGTTCCATCTGATTGATATCTCCAAACTTCAATTCTATGCGCGACTGTTTGATCCATATTAGCTCATGCGTTGCCATAGCCATTGCTCGATATGTTGCTTCTGCACTAGATGGAGCAACCACCATCTGTTTCTTGCTCTTTTAGGGCACCAAATTACCTCCTACTAAAATACAATATCCAGACGTAGATGGTCTATCAATATGCGATTTTGCTCTGTGTATCCAACTATCTGCTCATAGCCTCGATCCTTAAACGTACTCTGATTTTATATGCCGAAAAATTCGGACAACTAAATCTCAATGACCATCACAGGGACAATCTTTAAACTCACAACGCTCACAGGAAAGGAAATGTCAAGTCTAGTCACTTAGAGGTAATTTAACTTAATAATCAGCCGCTTATATCTTTCAGGATTGCTAAGAGGCTCCTCCTATCATGGCAAAAGTTTAGCATTCGGATCCATATGAGGGCCAATTGGTTGTACAACGCGTCATTCCTGTCTGCTCAAGAATGTCTAAGGGATGCTTCCGTTGTGAAAATAACAATACCTAAGCTAAACTAAGCGACCAAATACCTAGAAAACACTTCAATCTGCCCAGATCCTTTATTTGGAAGTGCGGGTAGAGGTGTTGCTTCAAACTAGTGATACCATCCTGATCGTTGCCGGTATCAACGATATTGTCAACATAAACCACCAAATAAATACACAAATTCAAAGCAGAATGCCGATAAATCACGGAGTGATCAACTTCACTACGAGTCATACCGAACTCTTGAATAACTATGCTGAACTTACCAAACTAGGCCCGAGGAGACTGTTTCACGCCATAGAGTGACCCGAGCAATCAACATACAACGCCACTAGGCTCCCCCTGAGCAACAAATCAGGTGGTTGTGGTTGCTCTATATAAACTCCATCCTTAAGGTCACTGTGGAGAAAAACATTCTTAATATCCAATCGATAGAGATGCTAATGGCAAACAACCATTTATAGAAAATGGGGAACATATGCTATTTTAGCCATGAGAGTTTTAACCTTTGAGAACGAGATGGGTTTTAAAGTAATTATTTTGACCACCTAGACCAACTTTGGCCGCATACTCTCATCGACAACCAACCGTAGATTTACCTAGAGGTAGAGAAACAAGCTCCCAGGTACCACTAGCATGTAAAGTAGGTATCTCTTCGGTCATAGCTTATAGCCATCCAAGATAAGATAGCGTTTCAACTGTGAACTTAGGGATATAAATAGAGGATAAAGATGACACCAAGGCATACTGAGGTGATGATAAACGAGGATAACTTAAACCAATATGATGGGGATTAAGATTAAGAGTGGATCGAATACCTTTTCGAAGTGCGACCGGAAGACTAGAAGGAGATAAGTTTGTAGTGGGTGAAGGATCCAATACTGGACCTGAATTATCTGGACTTGATATTGAATGCTGACGACGATAATAAGTCAGGAGTGGTGGAGCTATATAAGGTTGAACTGGAGCTATAGGTGATTGCACTAGAGCTGTAGGTGGTGGAGCTAGAACGAGATATGTAGGTGATGGAACTGGAGCTATAAGTGTGGAGTTATGGAGGAAGATGAAGGGGAGACAATAACTGAATCTCCAAAAGATCGAACTGATCACCTGGACTTATGAAATATGGTTGGGTTTCAAAGAAAGTAACATCGACAGGTATAAGGCATCGCAAGAGGTCAGGTGGATAGCATCAATATGCCTTTGCGTTCTTGAGTAACCTAGAGGTACACACTTAAGAGTACGGGTAACTAGCTTATCTTTTTCACGGAGTAAGGTTATGAACAAAGTACGTCCTCCCAAAGAGAATAGAACAAGACAAAGAATGGAACTTGACAATGGATCGCTGAGGATGATGTACGATTAATAAGATAACAAGATGTGAGAAACGCATCCCCCAAAATCGCAACAGAACCTGGCATCGCATGAGTAGGGTACAAGAAGATGTTTATTCTTTCTTTCAACTAACCCGTTTTGTTGAGATGTTTATGGATAAGTTCATAAGATGGTAGATGAATGATCCCACGAGAGTTCATAAACTACTGAAATGGATAAGACAAATACTCTGAGGCATTGCCGCTATGAAATGTGCTGATAGAACTCCAAATTGATTTTGGATTTCAGCGTGAAAGATTTGGAAAATAGGAAATAACTCAGATCAACTTTTCATCAAGAATATCCAAGTGGCCTGGAATACTCACGAATGAAACTGACAAAGTAGCGGAATCTCAAGATAGGACTGACCTGACTAAGACTCCAAACATCTGAATGGACTAAAGTGAAAGCTGGCTTTGCACGATTGTTAGGATGACGAGGGAAATGAGAGCGAGTATGCTTACCGAGCTGGACTCACGCGCTAGAGTGGACAAGTCAGACAAACCGGTTACACTTTCTGAAGTTTTGATAAACTGAGATGTCTTAACCATTTATGTAATAAATCAGAGGAATCACTTACGGGACAAGCTGTTGAAGCAGGACAATATGTGAGTCCATAAGACTTAGCAAGGATAAGGTTATAAAGTCTATCTGATTCATGCTCGATACCAATGATCCGTCTCGTACTGAGTTCCCGTATAATAACAAAGTCATTTTGAAATAAAATAGAGGAATTAAGTGATTTGGCCAAGACTAATGGATATGAGATTAAAAGGACTATCGGGAACGTAAAGAACTGAATGCAAAGGTAAGGAAGGAAGTAGACTAGCTTGATTTATTCCAATTGCCATGGTTTGAGATCCATTGGCCATTGAGACTGTTGGAAGGTGAGAGTAAGAAATAGTTGTGAAAAGAGATTTGTTACATGAAATATGCACCCGAAATCAATGACCAAAAAGTCGGGAGAAGAAGATTGGGAGACACGAATCATGCTATTACCTGGTTGAGCAACATAAACTATCTCAGAAGATGTCTGTTTACGTGCTTTGTACCAAATGAACTCAATATACTCCGGGAGAGAAATCATCCAACTATTCAAAGTATTGGTGAATACCCACGAATCTTCACCATAATATGGCCTAGAAGGTGACAGAGAAATGACTGAACTTGCCGGAGATTCTGACTTGGTCGGAAAAGTTCTGACTTTCCACAAAAATATTTCACATCTGACAGAAACAGGGAAGTACTCGCCGAAAAAGTGGACTGCCTGGACAGAAAGTTATCAGACAACAGAGGAGACTAGATGGGTGATGTAGGAATGGGGAGGCAACCCAATTCTGTGAGGATAGTTTCCGGAACAGTCCAAATGCGCCGGTGCGTGAGGCGCGTGACGTGGGAGGACAACACTTTTGACTGCGCGTGGAGGTGCGTGGTGGTGACTTTGCCAGAGAGACTGACTGGGGGTTGGTCCCTGGTGATAGGGGAACCTTGTGACAGTGGCTGACAGCCTCTCAAGTCCCCGGAATATAGCAGGGCGACTGAGTTCTTTCTTCCCTGATGTCGCTCGAATGATGCACAATCTCACCAAAGCTCTAATGGAACGGGAAAAATATATTATTTTTATTCATTTTCTTACTATAATACAAGGAGCCCTATTTATATCTACATTCTATACGCTACATACTACTACTATCCAGATATGGGACTAAGCCTCCTACATACATTAGTTCTCTAACACTAACCTTGCTGAAAATTGTGTGCTTTGTTGATGCTTTTGTTAGTAGCGGACGTAATTCTCTGTGCTTGACCTAATCTATTTTTCAGGTTAGGAACTCGGCTGTTCGGACACTTTTCCAAATTCTTGGCAGCCATGGGCAAAAGCTTTCAAAGAGTATGTGGGAGGATTGTCTACGGAATTATGTTTTACCTACATTAGATCGCTCTTCTCACATGGTAGGTTGAAATGGCTCCATTCTATTTTAGGGACTATCCTGTAGCTATTCTTGACCAATAAGATATATTTTGCTCTTAGGCTGCAACATCTTCAAAGACCGAATGGCAGGGAAAAGAACTTGGAACACGTGGAGGGAAAGCAGTTCATATGCTCATACACCATAGGTATGCAAAATTTGGAACTTGCTGTCTATATATTTTCTATTTGTTTTTGTTTCAGTCTCTGTCTTAAGTGAATTATTTGGTTCTGCAGTCGTAACACAGCTCAGAAGCAATGGGATGAGACACTTGTGCTTGTACTTGGGGGCATAGCTCGAATTCTACGTTCTTTTTTTCCTTTCTTGAGAAGCTTAGAGAATTTCCAGTCTGGTAATTTTCACAATCCGTTGATTTATCATTGTCTTTACCTGGAAAGAACATTTTCAGTTATCACGGAAGAGTTCTGTGCTTATGTAGGATGGCAGACTTTGCTTCTTTGTGTAAGAAACAGCATATTTAATGGTAGTAAAGAAGTTGCTCTCGCAGCAGTAAATTGTTTACAGTCCACCATAGTTTCTCATTCCCCAAAGGTAATGTCATTAGTTGTATTTGTGCAAATGACATTTCTTCATCTAATAGGAATAAGTCTATGGAAGTTATCAATTGTTTTGAATATTACTGAATGCTTAATAGGTTTTAGCTTCTACTCAATGAATAAATCCTATGAAGCAGGGAAATCTGCCTATGCCTTATCTTACTTCGGTGCTTGATGTCTATGAGCTTGTGCTGCTCAAGTCACCAAACTACAACGTGAATATGGCATACAAGTTGAAGCAGGAGATCTTATATGGTCTTGGTAAGTGTTTTTGTGTGTAATAATTGACATTGCTCTGTAAGGGCCGTTTGGGAGCTTAAAGGTCAGATTAGATTTGATTGGGTCCTTTTATAAAATCTGAATTAGAAATTTTCTAGATTTAGTTCATCCAGTTTGCCTATACTGTTGGTCTGATCAAATTGGATGTTAATCAGGATTTTATATCATCTCCATTTGGCATATTTATTACTCTGGATCACAACAACAACAACAACAAACCAGTAGTTTCCCACGAGTGGGGTCTGGGGAGGGTAAGATGTACGCAGTCTTCCCCTACCCCTGGAAAAGAATGACCGAAAAAGAAAAGGTAATTGCAACAAGTAGGAATAACAACAAGATGAAATAAGATCGAATCCAAGAATGCAGTCAAACTCTAGGTAGTAATAGCCATCTATGAATAAAAAATAACATACTAACACTAATGTTAGCGAACTGAGTAGGACAAAGAGAAACGCTCGACTACCTACTAACCTTCTATCCTAATTTTTGACCTCCACACCCTCCTGTCTAGGGTCATGTCCTTAGTCAGCTCCAGCTGCGCCATGTCCCATCTAATAACCTCTCCCCAAGATTTCTTAGGCCTACCTCTACCCCTCGTGCTGCCCACCGAGGCTAACCGCTCACACCTTCTAATTGTGGCTTCTATACTTCTCCTCTTAACATGCCCGGACCATCTCAACCTCGCCTCCCGCATCTTATGCTCCATAGGGTGTTAATAGTCATAAATAGCTATAGTACTATTTTATTTTGTAAATGATATCTATGTTATAGTATAATAAATCAAATAAATATCAAAACTTTTGGGCGACCAACTCAAGTTTGACTTGGAGCAAACTCAATCTGGATTACGCTTTTCTTGGTTAAGATTGATCCAAATTACAAATTTATCTTTTGTCAGACTAGGTTTAGGAATAAGATCACATTAAATCCAGATTAAGAAAATTCTCAGTCGCTGCAATGTATTTGAGCACCATGAGTTTTAAGATCACATGAAGTTGGCCGTTGAGCATCAGTGTCTATGACGCTTAGAAAAATTGTGTAAGAGGAATACCGTAATTAATGCATCCTTTCGTTCCCAAGCTGAAGGGACTAAAACAGGCAGATAATTGTTTTTATCTCATGTCAAGTCCCTCGTACAGTAATGCCTTTTTCCTCTAAATACCGTAAATAGTATAGTAGACAGACAGCTGTTTTTGTCCCATGTCAATAATCTCCTTGTTTTTGTAACTTGTACAGTAATTAGTTTGTTCTCTATCTCCGTAGGCAGTAGCGAATCTACTTTATAGGGTTGGATTCATGTAAATCTCTATATAGCACTGTAAATAATTTATGAAAACAGAAAAGTAGTGCACTTGGGAACCCATTCTGCAGAAGGCTTAGTGATGCACTGATTATAATCTGGTAATATATTTGCATCCAGGTAGAAGAATTGATCTTCTGTGGAACTTCTTTTTTATAAATTTTCTTTCAGTTCTTTCAAGTCTTTTTTTTCCCTACTTACTAATCATACCCAGCTTATGCTAAGGCACAATATTTTTGTGTTAGGTACTCAATGGCGGAGCCAGAAATTTTAACAATGGCATTCAGAAAAATGCAAAAATGTCACTCTTGATTTGAACTCTGACCCTAAACAAATTTGAACCACTTTTGCTACTCATTAGAAAATTCCCTTATTTCCAGAAGATCCAACAAGTTGCATATATACAAGAGTTTTAGTATTTACGGTTTTGCACGTTCTAACTTTCCAACTAAGGGGATTCAAATGACTCCTCTTCGCTAAAGGTAGCTCCGCCACTGTAGGTAGTGGTGAAGCCATCCTTTTAAAATCCTTAATCTGCCAGTGTCTGCAGGAAAGGAAAGCCAGAATCTGTGTTGGTTGATTCATGAGGTTAAAACATGTATTTACTTATTTATATTAATGCAATCTTTATGGTTGCTTAATGTTGGTACCAGTCTGATCAAGTAGCTACAGAGAATCTATATGACGAAACAATGACATATTTTGTAATCTGTCCAGTAGTTTACAGTGAGAACCTTTCTATTGGCAGGCGAATTGTATGTTCAAGCACAGGGAATGTTCGATAATGGTGCGTACCTAAAGCTGCTGTCAGTTGTAGATTCAGGGATTAAACAAGCCAAGGTCGCCAATAGTAACGTTGAAGCTGAATATGTGAGTACTTGCATTTCATGTGGTATAATTAATAAGACTGTAAGCCCTTAGATTGTCTGGGCTTTTTATTCCCATATAAGCATGTGAGAACTGTGTGGGTTGTTCTAAAATGTGTGTGTGGGGGGGGGGGGGGG
>ML298723.1:14158-32634 GCA_005239495.1 Nicotiana undulata
TAAATACGACTAGATCCAAGTGTCATTTTTTTTTTCAATAAAATTTTATGACAAAAAGGGAGAATACTCTATACTAGGTATTCAATAAGAACCCTCTAGGCTAGAGGTTCCTTTCTTATTAATTGTATGAAGGACTATCTTCACTTGATTATCAGACGCAACAGAAAGATCTGCAGCTTCTTTCCAGTAAATTCGTTTGGCTATTCTATACACTTACAATAATGATGATAGTATTATTGAGTTCCACGACTCACCAAGGTTCATAATCATCTGTCTGGCAGCTACCCAAGTGTTAGCTTATAACAAGTTTCCTACAAGATCCAGATATCATGTCCCTGCAGGGACATCCAATATCATGAACTATCTTGCATCTTGTTTGAATTTTGGCAGTAATGAATGTTTTTAAACTGTATCCTCTCTAAAACATTCAATCAATCACTTATGCCTCAACACCTAACTAGGAGCCTGATTGGATTGGCTTATTTTAAGTGCTTTTAAGCCATTTTGTAGTGTTTGAATAAAGTAAAAAAGTGCTTTTAAGCACTTTTTAAAGCTAAAATGACAAAAATAAGTCAAAAGCAAAAAGCTAGAATTCCTAACTTATGGCTTTTGGCTTAAAAGTCACATACAACAAGCCCATCCAAACGGGCTCTAGTTGGCAGTTTTTTGAATTCCCAATAACCGTTCTGCTATATTCTAAGTTGCTCCGACATGGCAGTTTAGGTGCCGCGCACCCGTGTCGACACGACACTAGTATGGGTGTGGGTATAAGATCCGTACCGGATCTGGTCAAACAATTTTGGGTACTTTGACCACGACAGACAGAAAAATTCGAGATGAAATACAATTTGATTACCGAAATCAGAACTAAAACTAGGGTAAATTTGAAGAAAATAGCGTATCTTATCTAGGAAATCAATCTTTTACTTATCTACAACTTGCGAATAAAAAGGAAATTCACACTTTACAAGCTATACATAAGTATTCCACAAAATTTCTCATAAATCAGAGAGATTTTTATTTTTTAAAATTATTTTTAACTGGATCCCCGCACCCGTATCCTCGAATCTTAAAATTTACATCTTGAAAGATCCGACCTCTAGATCCGCACCCGTGTCCGAGCAACTTAGGCTATATTCATGTCCATTTCATTCTAATAGTAGATAATTTGTCTTAAAAGAAGAAACAAGTTACGGTTCTCTAAACCTAGAGGTCATTCAACTCTCATATCCTTTCTATTATGTTGAAGACAGAAAATCATTACAGTATTCAGGTAGATAATGCAACAAGCTGCGCAGTTTAGCATGAGTTTTAATTTGTCAGTGGCATATTTTTCTCTAGGGTCATGTTCCACCTTTGCGACGTACTGCACTTGAAATACTGCCACAGTTGCGTCCAGCAGAACACCTTTCTGCAATGTGGTCACCGCTGCTTGCACAATTATTGCTGTATCTTCCAGGCTCTGATTCCTGTATGGACAAAATTGAAGATGAGAACGACCAAGAGACCAGTGAGATTAGTTACTTGTTTGGAATCAGTACATTTCTTAGAGCTGTTTTTTATTCTTACACAACTTATTTTCTTTGACATTGTTGCCCAGGGATCAACGATGATGCTGAGGTCAGTATTGGACTTGCTTCAGAATCCCAAAGGGTAGAAGCTTCACCTAAGAGTCCTGAATCAACTACAGAGCCAAGTATCTCAAATCATCTTTTCGCAGAAAAACTTGTTCCCGTGTTAGTGGATCTCCTCTTGCAGGCTCCACCTGCTGAGAAGTACAAAATTTTACCTGATATTATTCAATCTTTAGGAAGGTGAGAGTTGATCATGCATGACAGATCCTCTAGTTTCTTTCCGATCTATCATTAAAAATTGATCATGCTAACAGATCCTCTTGTCTCTGTTCCCGCCATCATTGACAGCTCCTATAGTGTTCTATTAAAAATGGTACTCTAAAGTGTATTCTTGTGACAGGGAATCTATTTTAAGAGTTGACTAGGGGATGCAAGATATTGCAATTTGCAACCTTGTTATGAAGTTGGGTAAAAAACCTTATAATACAACCTTGTTATGAAGTTGTATAAAAAAGGAGCTTATTATGCAGTCTAATGTTCTCTTCAGTTAATCATACCAAATTACATGGGAAGACTGTCATAGATTATGATCAAAATAAAAAATGATCTACTTTTGAAATTATCCATTCTCGTCTCTTGCATGAATCTGTAGGGTTCTTTTGTAATTGTTTTTTTTGGCTAATATGTGTCTGCTTACATGTCAGTGATACATAAATCTTTCTGGATTGATCAGAGTTTGAATTACTTGTACTCCTTTTATTGATTGTGTTCATCCTTCCAAGGAGATCAATATACTCCGAGAATTTAGAGCTCTCATTGAACGAGTTCTAATTTTCTTCACTAGATGTATGATAACAAGAAGAGACAATCCTGATGGCTCACTTTGGAGACTAGCAGTTGAAGGTTTTATTCGCATTCTGCTTGATGATGTCAAAAAACTGACAGAGAAAGCAGGGCCAGAGTTGACTATTACCAGACCTGCAAGAATGCGTATTTGGAAAGAAGTTGCTGACATTTTTGAGATATTTCTAATAGGCTACTGTGGTCGTGCACTTTCAGTAACGGTAGACAGTGGTGATGAGTCTCTTGAGATGAATCTCTTGGATATTCTTGGAGACAAAATTCTCAAATCACAGACTGATGCACCTCTTGATGTAACGTTCCAATCCTAATCTTTTTAGATATTCTCACTCTAGTTCTTTCACTTTACAGCTGCACATATTTAGTCATCTCCGACAAACACTTCATTTTGGACCACTGGTACCTTCCATGCTAATGAACCTTGAATATTTGTGAAGCTTCTGTATGCAAGATGTGCTTATGTGTTTCATAAGTTCCAAAAGGTGTAGACTTTCATGTCCACTCTTCTTTGAGAAGCAACTATATGCTATCTATCATGGTTTTATCTCAATCTACTGCGTGCCACTAGGCATTAGCCGATAATTTTTTTTTATAAGTATGCCCATTTTCTTTTCGGTTTTCTAACTACCAAGTCCAACGAATAGCCAACCACCTAACATCTTTTTGGGGCCCTTCTTTGTATAAATAATTTAACAACTAATAGTTGTTAAATCATTTAACAACTAACAGTTACCTCTGCAGGTAACTGAATCCTCGAAAATAGGTTAGGGGAAAAGATCATGTACATTTCAGGTGACACAGCTCTGGTCGATAGATGTGAGATTATAGGAATTATTAATGGCCTTTTGCAGGATTAGATATAGAAATCAGCTACGAATTAATAGCCCAGACTGTGTGGTTTGAGAAGTTCAGCAGATGATATAATATGATTTATCCTGTTTTACAGCTCAGACTTCTTGCTTACTACAATAGAGTTATTTTTCCATTGCCACTTAAAGTTGTATGTCTGTTTGCATTCATACTTTCTAATGATGCATTGTAGGAGTAAACTTCTAGATCAAGCATAACGCAGTTCATGTCAATTTTGCAGATTCTGGAACGTCTAATCACCACTCTGGATCGGTGTGCATCACGTACATGTTCCTTGCCGCTTGAGACTGTCGAACTGATGCCTTCACATTGCAGCAGGTTCTCCCTGACCTGTTTGCAGAAGCTGTTTCTTCTGTGCAGGTATATAGTACCTTTTAATTGACGCTACCTTACCTGTTTTCCATGTTTGTGGTGATTGCCATTTCACACTCATTTCACTTAGTTTCAGCCATGGAACTGGTGAATGGAATTCAACTAGATGTGAAGTTAGCAGTATATCAATAAAATTATTAATGACCAGATGCGAATTCATTCTGGGAAGGTTCTTGATGGATGAGAGCAGATTAGGTGGGTGATCTCGTTATGTTGAAAGGGATTTTAAATGCTTTCATGTTTGTTATTCTTGTTTTCTTCAGCTTATTTCTTAAATCATACAACCACTATTCAGGAGAAAGTCCATTGCCTGCAGCACGTGTGGAAGAAGTTATCTTTGTCCTCCAAGAGCTTGCACTTCTTGTGGTTCATTCAGACACTGTATCCCAACTTACATTACATCCATACTTAAAAGAAGGCCTTACAGGAGAGAATCAAGCAAGGCGTTCGCATTTACTTGTTCTTTTCCCATCCTTCTGTGAACTTGTCATATCAAGGTAAGCAGGTGAAATGACGAAAGAGGATGTGGTTGAAGTGGTCGAACTCTAGATTCTGTGTTTGGGCATCTTTTGTTTAATGGAGCTATAACATAGTGTGGTTATTTCATAGTGAACTTTTGACTCTTCCTTTCTGTTCATTTTTAACAAAAATTAAGAAGTAGATATCTAATATGAGGTAAATCTTTATTAGCAGGGAAGCCAGAGTGAGAGAACTGGTGCAACTATTGCTAAGACACATCATAGTTGAGTTGGGACTACAGAAGTCTAGTGGAGCAATTTGAAAGAAACAGAAACGGTTGGCATTTTCTAACAGTTGGCTCCTAATTTGTTCATACGAGTCTATTATATGAGGAAATTTTTGGTCTTCCTCCAATTTTTGGTGTTTCATAATGTATATCTTTGTGCCTTGAGCCAAAATGAAAAACTCGAGAATACACAGTTAGTGTCCGTGAGAAAGCATAGCAGAAAATATTATTATTCACACAATACAATGATACAATGAGCTTTATATATAGATAATACATGTCCTACTCCTAATACATATATGATTAAGGTTATTTACTACTATTTAACTACTAAACTAACACTTCCACTCAAGCTAGTGTATATAAATCAAATGTACCGAGCTTGTTACATATATAACTAATACGAGGACCAGTGAGAGACTTGGTGAAAATAGTAGCAAGCTGATCATTCGACTTCACAAATTTTGTAGCAATATCTCTTGAGAGTATCTTTTCTCTAATGAAGTGACAATCAATCTCAATGTGTTTAGTCCTCTCATGGAACACCGGATTTGATGCAATATGAAGGGCAACTTGATTATCACACACAAGTTCCATCTGGCTGATGTCACCAAATTTCAACTCCTTGAGCAATTGTTTGATCCAAATTAGCTTACATGTTGCCATAGCCATTGCTCGATATTCTGCTTCTGCACTAGATCGAGCAACTACATTTTGTTTCTTGCTCTTCCAAGACACCAAATTGCCTCCTACTAAAACACAATATCCAGACGTAGAGCGTCTGTCAGAAGGTGATCCTGCCCAATCAGCATCTGAGTAACCAACGATCTACTCATGACCTCGATTCTCAAACAATAACCCTTTGCTTGGAGCCGATTTTATATACCGAAGAATGCGGACAACTGACAGTGGCTATCACATGGAGAATCCATAAACTGACTTATAACACTCACAGGAAAGGAAATGTAAGGTCTGGTCACTGTGAAATAATTTAATTTACCAACCAGTCGCCTATAACTTGCAGGATCGCTAAGCAGCTCCCTCTGTCTTAGCAGAAGTTTAGAATTCGGATCCATCAGAGTGTCAATCGGTCTACAACCTGTCATTCCCATCTCCTCAAGAATGTCTAAGGCATACCTCCATTGTGATATCGCAATATCTGAGCTAGACTGAGCGAACTCAATACCCAGAAAATACTTTAGTTTGCCAAGGTCCTTGGTCTGAAAGTGTTGAGAGAGATGTTGCTTCAATTTAGTAATACTATCCTGATCATTGCCGGTAATAGCAATATCATCAACGTAGACCATCAGATAAATACAGAGACTCGAAGCAGAGTGTCGATAAAACACAGAGTGATCAGCTTCACTCTGAGTCATGCCAAACTCTTGGATAACTGTGCTGAACTTACCAAACCAGGCTCGAGGAGACTGCTTTAGACCATAAAGTGACCGGCGCAAGCGACATACAAGGCCACAAGACTCCCCCTAAGCAACAAACTCAGGTGGTTGCTCCATATAAACTTCATCCTCAAGGTCACCATGTAAAAAAACATTCTTAATGTCCAGCTGATAGAGAGGCCAATGGCGAACAACAGCCATGGATAGAAAAAGGCGAACCGATGCTACCTTAGCCACGGGAGAGAAGGTATCACTGTAATCGAGCCCAAATATCTGAGAATATCCCTTGGCAATAAGACGGGCCTTAAGGTGATCAATCTTGCCATCCGGACCAACCTTGACTGCATATACAGTAGATTTACCTGAAGGAAGAGGAACGAACTCCCAAGTACCACTCATATGTAAAGCAGACATTTCGTCAGTCATAGCCTGTCGCCATCCTGGATGAGACAATGCTTCACCTGTAGACTCAGGGATGGAAACAGAGGACACCGAAGATATAAAAGCATAATAGAGTGATGACAAACGATGATAACTTAAACCGACATAATGGGGATTAGGATTAAGTGTGGTTCGTATACCTTTCCGAAGTGCAATCGGTGTACTAGGAAGAGACAAGTCCGCAGTAGGAGCAGGGTCAGGTGCAGGACGTGAATCAGCTGGGCATGATGCCGGGTGCGGACGACGATGATATGTCAAGAGTGGTGTTCCTGTGGCGGGGGATCTAAGAGGAGCCACACTAGACTCCGCAACGGTTGGAATGGGTAAGACTTCTATGGCGGAAGGTGAAGGAGGAGCTATAGTAAACTTCTTAAAGGTCGGTATAGGTAAGACCTCAGCTATATCAAGGTGGTCAGAAGAGGTAAAGAAAGGCTTAGACTCAAAAAATGTGACGTCAGATGACATAAGTACCTAGAGTGTGAGGAAATGAGGCTCGGGTATGGGCATATTGGATAAGCTTGGATAAAAAATATATTTTGATTTTAATTAATTAAAAAAAGAAAAGAAAAATACTGTTTCCGTTAAAAAAAGACAAATTTGCACAACTATTAGACGGTTTGGGCATATTTGGGCCAAAATATTAACGACAGGCATATTTGTCCTATTTCAAATTGTTCACGGGCATATTTGGACTTTTTCCGTTAATATAATTGAATAAAGTGATATGTGTAATAAATTCATACCGTAGGCTTTACCGGAGTGGAAGATGCAATATGAAATGAGGATTCTTGTCGCACCGTCTCATCATCATGAGAATCTGGATACACACGATTTAACATGCAGCTTCTTTTGTTATGGCCGGGATTATGGCATAAGCTACAATTTTGCTTCCTTTTCATTTTTTGTCTACTTGCTCCAACTTCATCAGGCTCTTTTTTGCGAAGCTTTTGTTTTCTTCCTTTGGTACTTTGTCTTTCCAATTGTGGAGGCAAAGGAGGAGCGTTATTTGACTTAGGCCACATCTCTTGACCACATAGGTAGAATAGAAAATGCATAGATCGTTCTATAAGTTTCTACCTTATAACAATCATCCACATATGAATTAATGTTGTCATGTTAGCCCAAATCGCGTCAATGACATGCTTACAAGGAATTCTTGTTAGATCCCATTTCCTACAACTGCATTTTCTACTTAGCAAATCCACAACCCAGTTGTTCATTATGCTTGCTCCTATAATCTCACACTTCTACTCATTTGACTTCCTGGGAATAAATTTAGTTGTTTTAGCTTCATTTCTATGCAATACATCCTTAATCCTGGGGCAAATATCACAATTATTCCACTTGGTACCTTTATCCCTATTTGCTTGCATCTTTGTCATAAGGTGACACCTTAACTTCTCCAATAGTTCGATAATCGGTTTATCTCTAGCCTCAATGATCATGTCCGAAAATCTCTGAGTTCTCAAGCATCCAATCAATTGAAATGAGGGTCAACAAAAAAAAGAATAGGACATATTATTCCTACATGTTTTATTATTAAAACATGCACACATATTATAAGGTATCACATTTCACAGTTTCATGAAAGTGAGATTTAGACCATTCAGTAAGCGACTTGTTCTTGAGCCAATGAGCAGCTTCTGAATCTATATCAAAGATGTCAACCATGCAGTCCTCAAACCACTTTATTGTTGTAGCCTTCCAAAGGGCATTCCTGAGTGAGATATACTGAATTCGGCCCTCTTTAAGTTGTTATGGAGGTGTCTCACACAGAATCGATGACTAGCATATGGAAATACCTCATTGAATGCTTTAATCAAACCTTTTTGCTTGTCTGACATGAAGTTCCAAGTAACATTATCATCAATGTCTAAGTCAAGCTTCAAATAGTTCAAAAATCATTCCCACGATTCCTTTCTTTCCTTATCTACAACTGTAACAATCCGGCCAGTCGTTTTTTCCCCTATTAACTGCTTCCCATGTATTTATTTCTGCTGCTTTGGGTTTCGGAGTGAATTGAGACACTTAGTCTCTTAATTGAAAGCTTAAGTTGGAAAAGTCGATCAGATGCTGACTGTAAAGGACCTCGGATTTGAATTGTGATGGTTTCGCTAGCTCCGTTAGGTGATTTTGGACTTAGGAGCGCGCCCGAAATGTGATTTGGAGGTCCGTTTTAGAATTAAGCTTGAATGGGTGAAAGTAGGAATTTTGGCGATTTTGGTCGGCAATGGAAATTTTGATATCGGGTTCGGAATGGAATAGGTTCGTAATATCATTTTGACTTGTGTGTAACATTTGAGGTCATTCGGACGAGATTTGATATGCTTCGACGTCATTTGTAGAATTTAGAAATTTTAAAGTTCATTAAGCTTCAATCCGTGTGAATTGGTGTTTTGATGTTAGTTTGAGTGATTCGAAGGTTCGACTAAGTTCGTATGGTGTTTTAGGACTGGTTAGTATGTTTTGTTGAGGTCTCGGGGCCTCGGGTGAGTTTTGCGTGCTTAGCGGATGAAAATTGGACTTAGGAGAATTGCTGAGATTGCTGGTTCTGGTGTTTTTCACACCTGTGATGGGAAGTCCGCAGGTGCGGCCCCGCAGAAGCGAGCCTAAGGTCGCGGGTGCGGTTTGTGAGGTGGAGTCCAGGGATCTCAGGTGCGAGGTAACATTCCGCATCTGCGATGCCCGCAGATGTGGCTGTGGAGAGCAGGTGCGAAGAGAGACCGCAGAAGCGGATCATTTTCCGCAGGTGCCACCTTATCGCAGATGCAGACTTTGAGGACCTAAGTGAAATCCACACCTGCGTTGATTTTTCCGCAGGTGCAATACCACAAATTTAGGCAAAATTTTCATTTTGGGACTTGGAGAGCTCAGATTTAGGCGAATTTTCGAAGGATTTTCAGAGGAAGTTATTAGGTAACGATTCCTAACTCGATTTAAGTTATATTTCATTAATCTATTATTGTATTCTTCATCTTAATTACTTTGAGTGAGAAAGTTGCGAAAATGGGGAAGAGGTTTCCCAAACGAAATTCTGAGTTTTGAGTGGGATTTAGGCTTCATATTTGAATAATTTTGATACGAGTGAACTTGTGAGTGAATGGGTGTTCATATTTGATAACTTTTACCCAATTTCGAGACGTGGTCCCGGGGAAATGTTTTGAGCGATTTTCCAAATTATTGCTTTAGCTTTGATTCTGTTCACTAAATTAGTTCTTGTAGTTATATTTATGATATGTAATTGGTTTTGACTAGATTTGGCCATTCAGAGTCAAATATTCGTGGAAAGAGCATTATTTCGGATTGATTTGAGCTTGGTTCGAGGTAAGTGACTTGCCTAACCTTGTGTGGGGGAACTCCCCTTAGTATTGGTACTGTTGTTGTTATATGAACATTGTGTACGTGAAGTGACGAGTACTTGCACGGTCTAATTGTTGTAAAACCCAATTTTCATTAAATAATAACATGTCTTTTCTTTTATTTGAACTTATTATCATGTGTAGTAACTTGTTAGACTAAGAAAACATGCCTACTTGCCTTAACTGTTTTACCTGGACTACGTGCAACATGTCTAGTGATTTTACCTGTCTTTCCTTAACTTGTACTTAGGTTAAATTGTAAGATATCGTGCCGTAACTGTTGAATTTTGTTGTTTGCCTGCATATTTACTTTGGGACTACGGAATGGTATTTCGGGAGACCCCCCTTGTCTTGCATGTTTATTTTGGGACTACAGAACGGTATTCCGGGAGATCCTCCCTGTCTTTCATATTTACTTTGGGACTGCGGAACGGTATTCCGGGAGATCACTCTGCACATTTACGTTTGAGACTACGAGACGGTATCTCGGGAGATCCCCTATTGTTTTGCTGTATACTGAGCTGTTGACTTTCATATTTCTTCTTTGTTAAATTCCAGCCTTATTTACCGTGATATTTCATTTTGGCTCGTCTTTTATATATATATAGCCCTCACCTGAATTCATCACTGCTCGATTGAGGTTAGGCTTGACACTTATAGGTACCATTGTGGTGTACTCACGCCCTTTCCTGCACATGTTTTGTGTGCAGATCTAGGTGCATCTTACCAGCCTCATCGTTAGTGCAGTCGCTGCAGCTTACCAGAGACTTCAAGGTACATCTGCTCGCGTCCGCAGGTCCTCGGAGTCCCCACCTATCCCTTATGTTGTTTTTCTCCTTTATTTCTTTTAGACACTATGTATAGAAAGCAATTAGACAAACTTCGTAGAGCTTGTGACTCGTGACTACCGGGTTTTGAGAATACTGTTTATATTCGAGTGTTGGTTTACTAGTACATGACGAGCGGCATTTTTATTAGTATATAATACTTACTGAAGTTTAGCTGTTAATTACTGCTTTATTTCGGTTATTTCGAAATTACTAGGCTTACCTAGTCGTAACGACTAGGTGCTGTCACGGCGTCTTACCGAGGGAGAAATGGGTCGTGGCAACAACATCATATGCTATCGGGAAGATATTGCTATTCGGATCAATCCCAACAACATTTAACAATTGAGTCACATACATTGGACCCTTAAGCCAACAACCATCCACCCCAATTATTCTCCGACAACCGCTCTTGAACCCCTCTTTACAACCACTAAAACAAATATAGATTCTTTGGAATCTCTTAGGCTTGTCGGGCACCTCATTTTCAACCAACTTCATATAGACTGATTAATTTGGATTTGTCCTCCCAATTTCATTGCAATAGTTCCACAATACCTTGTATTGAGCATTAATATCTCCATCAATCAGTGCAAGTGCTTTTTTCTTAGCCCTTCTGCATTATGATAATGTCACTTGAACTCTTAGTTCCACACTAACGCGATCTCTGAATGCACCGATTGCCCAAGACCTATTTGAGCTTATGGCCTTAAGATATCTTTGTGAATATAAGAAGATGTGATTGCATTGTTACGGTGGTTCCAAATCTTACAACCATGAGTGAGATTGTACGTTCTGATCTGAAATGTTCTATATCGATGCATTCTTGAAGATAAAATCTCCCATTTGCAATCTGGATGACCAAAAGTTGCTCTCACTCTCGGGTTATCATTCTTGCACCACTTAATGTACTTCCCTTCATTAACTTCATGAGTTATTACAACATATTTGAACTCATGCTTGTTTTCAAATGTCAATTCTAATGAAAACACTGGTTTATCCCTGTTTGATTTAGGATTGAACATTGGAAAGTTGAAACTCTCACTGTCAGAGTCACATTCTAAATTTTTTGTATCATCTGAATCAACACAATCTGTATCACGTTCTTCAATAGTCATTTTTTTCTTAACTTCTTCACTAACTTCATATCTATGATTCACATGTTCATTATCATCTGAAAAATCATTTTCTGAGCCTTCAAATTCATCATCAGTCAAAGAATGCTCGCTATTTACTTATTTCTCTTGTTCCACTCCACCAACTTCATTAGTATGTATAGTTTTTCCAATATATGAATCAAGATGTTCAAAGTACACTTCAACCACCTTATGATCTGGAATATTTTTGGATATAATAGTGACTTCTACATCAGTAGAAACAAGTCGCATTCTATTCCCGTACCTCCCGCACTTGGGCCAAAAAGTAACAGAATCTCTCTCATAACCACATAGTTCTGCAATGGATTTGAATTGCGACAAATTCAACTCCGTATAGTTAACATAATCAACAAAATCTACACGTCCCCCAAGATAATATCTGCTAGGCTGATGCTTCATCGTACCACCATGTGTTACTTTTATATTGAAAAAAGAAGCCTGTATGCAAGGTCTGCAATAAAAAATATTAAACATATTTTAGACCTTTTTCTAGTGGACACGTATAGAGTATTTTATAAGAAGAAAAATACACATTAATATAGGTGGATCTAATTCACCAACGATTAAAAAAGAGAGATAAAAGATTAGCACGTCAGAAACAACTTTTTTATTCCTTATTGTTTGTGTCTATTACAAAATTTTTTATACAAAAGCTACTGCTATATCAATGCATTGCACGAAGAATATGAGAGATTTAATCTAATAACTTTAATATAATACAATGAAGCTGTCATGTATTATATAATAATCATTAAATAAACTAAAGAATGAGAACCTGAATCAACGTATAGTAAAAGAAATATCACAATTTCTTCAGTTTGATGAGAATCCAAATAGTATTTCTTGCTATATTTTACCATAATTGGGTATTTCACTAACCATGGCATCTAATAATCATTGCTGGAGAAGTGGAGATCAATAAATAAGCTTCTTCACTTTGAGTCATCTTCTTGTTTCAGTCATCGAAGCTTCTTAAGAGGCTAGGGTTTTTGGTAATGGGTTTCTTTGCGGACGGAGTTGGGGGAAAATTGCGAATGGAATTGGTCGTCTTTTACTGGTGGGTTTAGTATTTTACAAAGTCACGCGAGTGTCACATGGGTTAGCACCGTTAGTTTTTAAGTTGGTTCTGTTAGTGAGACTAAAGGTACTCTATTTTAGCAAAGTTAAAGGATTAAAGATGCTTTGGGTTATATTTGAAGGACAAAAATAAACATATTCCCACGTATAAGGGATAATTTTAGTCAAAAACTACATTTTTGTCATTTTAACATAAAATTTGCCCCATTTCATTTGACCTTTCTGCTACCAGCACCTAAGACTTGATTCCCTATATATAGATCGGCGCTTAAAGAGATTAAGGAGGAGGCCATTTACACAACTTCTTTCACCAAATGTTGTGATTTGGGCGTTTCAGGCTTTTCTTTCACATCTCAAGAGTAATAATCAGTGTAGAGATATGTTTCAACATTGCATTTTAAATTATACCCATGTTTGCCACCTATGTTCCCTAACCATCGCTTCAACCTCTATAAACTATTTTTCACATTTTTTCACACTCAATCTACTTACAGGGATTGCCTTTTTCTCGATAGAATGAGAAAAGCTAGTCATTCGCAAGATATGAAACTCTCCCTTTTTTTCATCAACACCCAATAATCTACTTCATTTATCTCCTTTAAACCAATTATGGAAAATGAAAAAATTGAGACTTTAAGATAAAAATGCGTTTATTGGAAAAAGTTCTCACGTGAACTGAAATGGTAAAAGAGGAGACAGTTAGGTCAAATGTGAAGAAACAATCCTAAAGTAATAAATTGACTTTGCCGACTTGGATGGTTGTTACCCGTCGTTTTATAATGTATTATATTGTATCGTTTTATGAATACAACGTTTGGATAGATTGTATTGTTTGTTGTTGTTACATAACATTTTTCTGTTTGATTTGACTGTGTCGTACTGTAATGTAACTGATAAATTTACCAAATTAGCCTCAATTGTTTAAAAATTAAATTTATCAAGAATTACCAAAAAAAAATCTCTTTCTACTAATTTATCACAAAAAATATGTCTTTAATTTATAACCAAATATGACTTTAATTATCATTAGAAAAAAAAAACTATGATAAAGAAAGGAACGAGAATTGGCAGAACAAAGGAACAAAGAATTGGAGTTAAAGTAATTAGAATTGGAGTTAAAATCACATTAGGAGAATTGGAAGCAGTAGAAGTTATGGGAAAGAAATGGACTAAGACAAAGTAGGTTACTGGTTGGAGATATGGAGTTAAAAATAAAAAAAAGGTAAAGGGTAAAAGTAGATTTATGGAGTAATAAGTTAGGGCATAATTGGAAAGAAAAATAAGAAACAATTCCACCACACCAAATCGGTGGTTTAAAAAAGGGGACTTTTTATTGTTCCGTAACTATGGATTTAACAATACAATACAACCAATTTTAATAAAACAATCAAAATAAATATTGTGTTAGAATAACAATACAATACGATACAATGGGTAACAACCATCCAAACAAGTTGTTAGAGAATAAAATAAGAAATAGAAAATGAGTAGAGTTCTTATAGTAGGTTAGCAAGACACACACGTATATATAAAAGAAATGAACCCTTTAAAAATGTGAAAATAATTTAACTTTAAAATTTTCTTTTATCCTTAATGAGATGATAATAACCATATATATATATATATATATATATATATATATATATATAACAAAACATATTAGTATCTCAAATTGGAAGTTGTTGTATGTTTCTTGTTGAAATTCCTTTGGTGTTATTATTTGGGGATGAGATCATCTTTGGAACACTGTTTGAGTAGAGAAAATTAAAGCACCATAAAATAACTATTGTTGCAAGCTTGAAAAGGGGGTCTTGGTTTCGGATATGAAAAGTCAGATTAAATCAAGTGATGTTATTGGAAAAGCTTGAAATTATTGGCAGGGAATAAGATAACTACTGTTAATTTTGGACATAAATCTGAAACTTCAGACTTAAATATCTGAAGCGGGGACTACCAAGTTAACTTCAAACATGCAAATGTCTGAAGTTTGAAGTTATGCACTGTCTTGGCAAAGCCCAATTTTAGACAATTAAATTTAAAATGGTTGAAAATACAAAGTTTACAAACTTGGGTTAAAAATACAAAAGTGAAATATGGTCCCACTCATGTGCTTTGTCAGCCATGTGCCTTCAGTCCGTCCTCCTCCTCTCTTCCCCCCTCTTTCTCTATTGTTGTTCATTTTTTTTCTCCTTCAACTTTTCCCAAGATCATTAAACCATGAAAGTGGTTGTCTCCTTCAACTTTTTCCACCAGTTCCGCCGGCCACTGCTCCCTCCTTTTGCTTAAAAATCTCTCTCTACTCCTCAACATTCATTGTAAAATCTACTTTGAGTTCCCCTATTGGTCTCCGGAGGACCACTGGGTCTCTTTTCACAATTGGTAAATAAATTTGTCCTTCCGATGGTACAGAAACACTTTAGAACAAATTTTTAAATCTCAACACACTTGCTCGAGAAGACTAAAATTGGGCGTATGGTTAGTGCTTCACATTGGTAGGCATGACTGCAAGTAATATGTGGATTATTCCGTTTGAAGCGCCATCATATATATTCAGCTGTATTTAACTACTGCTTCCATTGACAATCCCACTATTGTTGTTCAGAGCTAACCTGCGCCACCATTTGGCTTTCTTGCTCGGATTAGGTCTTTTTCCTTACAACATATTCTGTGAGCTCTCGCCATTGTATGGGTTAAGATATTTATTGTCACGCCCCAAACCTAGGGAGGTGTGGATGGCACCCAGTGTCGTGTTGGGCCGAGCGAACCACTGTGTAACTCATTTGTTTTTTTCCTGTAATTATCCTGGGCCAATATGGCCACAACTCATAATGTATAACTATAAGTGGACAACACTGTATCACTGAACCATTTTTCTTAAAACATGAATACATATGGGCCGTCAAGACCTCTGACATACTGTACAAAATAAACCTCTGTCTACAAAGCCTCTAAGATTATTTGACATCAAATGGGGCAGGGTACCGACCTACCCATAAGTCTGTAGCAAAATTCTGACACGATGACTCATAGACTCGGATGCACTCCGAATGAGGTGGAGACTTACCGATCCTTCGCTGAAGCCAATCTCGTCTACTATGAGGGCTCATCAAACTGATTATCTATACATGCAGGCATGAATGCAGCTTCCCCAATAAAAGGACGTCAGTACGAATAATGTACTGAGTATGTAAGGCGGAACTTAAACATAATAGTAAGTCAACATTAATTAAAGACATATAAGAGTCAACCTGAATCTCTGAAGTTCCACCTTATATGCATACTTATTACACACACACACAAACACACACACACACACACACACTCATATATATATATATAACTGAAACATAATAGTAAGTCAACATTAATTAAAGACATATAAGAGTCAACCTAAATCTCTGAAGTTCCACCTTATATGCATACTTATTACACACACACACACACACACAAACACACACACACACACATATATATATATATACACAAAAAAAAAAATAATTCTTCTCTTTGAGATTGTTTTTATTATCCATATCGTATGATGCATGACTGCCCAACTGATTAGTGGTAACTGCCCGACCGGTCGTAGCTCGGTGGTAAATGCATAACTGCCAAACCGGTGGTAAATAATGATACATAACTGCCCAACCGGTGGTAACTACCCTACCGGCCGTAGCACGGTGGTAAATGAAGATGCATGTCTGCCCAACCGGCCGCAGCACGATGGTAAATAAATATGCATGACTGCCCAACCGTCCGTAGCACGGTGGTAAATGAATATGCATGACTGCCCAACCGGCCGTAGCACGGTGGTAAATGTATGAAGATGCATATATCACTATATTATAAACATTAACATCTTTATCAAATACTTCAATAGAGACTTAGGAACATACTTAAACATGCTTGAATATCACTTTACAGGAATGAATAATGTAGACATCCTTAACTGCTAAGAGTAGAACCACTTATGGAATATTATTATGTTTACGTATCCTTACTTGGATCATGCCAAAAGAAAGATTGGATTAGCCTTAACATACCTGTATGATCGCTTCCTTATTACTCAACCAAGCTCAACACAACTTCTTTCATCTACAACAACTGAAATGATATTGTCGTTAACATATAATGTCGTACCATCGAATTTGGCTAGTCGTATGATTTTAAGGAAAATCGGGCAGAAACTCCCCTAGTTTTAATACAACCCAAAGACCACTAAAGGTCATCAACAGACCAACAACAACAACTATAACCAACAATAGCAACAACCACAATATGATCAAATATGAGTTTCTCTGATTATCTTAATAATCATATTGAGCGGCACGCTCATTTTCACTCGTAACAAGATATAATTTGAATCCAACTCTTATTCTATAAATTAGTTTACAACCTTCAAAACATCATACTTATATGTACCATATTATTTCTAGTTTAAAACATCCACAAAACACCTTCCAAAACAGCCCCATACATCTAGCACCTTAAGTTTTATCGTCAATCACTTGTTTTTCATCTTTTCCTTTTCAATAAACTTAATTAACACCTAGAAAAGCTTAAAAATATCAGCCACAAAATTATCAAATTATTTCTCATAATTTTCAGCCACCACAAACCATATATTTAGCCACGAAATAGTCCAACCAAAAAGACAACCATATCCCATGTTCTTTCAAGTGTTATCTTATGGTTTTTCACTCAAACAACACAACCAACACAAGATTAACCTTAGGAACAACCAAGAAGATGTTATACATACCTTGTACAACAGCTACAACTCTAAACCCTAACTCAACTTAGCTCACAATAGCCCTCAATCATACCAAAGCATCATAGAAGCATTCTCTTGGAATCTTTGATGATGAATTGTGTCGATTTCTCTTGAGTTTGGTTCTTGGGGATTTTGGACCAGTTCTTGGAGAGCTTGAGAGTGTTTTGGGGTAATAAATCTCTGGATATTGACGAAATGTAATGGGTAAAGACACCTTATAAGCCCACCGCCTCAATTCTCCAAGTAGGTGGGTAAGCTGCCTGCTTGGCAGCTTGAGCAATGCAACTTCGGATCTCTACTTCGATATCGTATTGACAAACGGTTTTCAGTGTTAGAAACTAGACATATGGAGATTTAATTCCGTATAAAGATATCCTTGTAACTCTCAATATATTAGGAGAAAACTGTGTCGCAACTTGGCCTATTTAATTCGCGGCAATGTGTCTTGGCGACCCTAAATTTAAAAATTCATATTTCTCTACCTTGATGTCGTATGAATAAATGGTTTGGACCGTTGGAAACCAGGTTCCAAGATATTCATTTTGGTATGAGATATGTCCCAAAATGACATCATAAAGCTTACAAATTGAATTTCGCAAAACGACTCGTTACAAAGCAAATCTTAACTCAATTTTTCCGTAAATTAAATCCAACTCTCCCGAACTTTATATTTTATATACAAACATCAATTGACTTACGACGTACTCTTATGTACGATAACATGGGTGTAACATTTATCTTCTTTTTTATGTATATGCTTTTCATTCTACGAGTCCATAACCAAAATGTGGTTCTTTTGGACTCAAAGAACCAAAATGTGTGAAAAAAATGAGCAGTGACCATAATATATATAACACCCTTTTAAAGAATGTGATAGTTAGCACGGTTATTGGGACTGTTTTGGCATTTCTGATGGTGTCTATGAGCTCTCTTGGTCAAGATAAATGGAAAATAGTTGCTCAGTTACATTGGTGGAAGTAAGTCTTGTAATAAAACCACTTCTTTTTCTTTTCTTTTTTTTTTTT
>ML298725.1:0-16829 GCA_005239495.1 Nicotiana undulata
GTGAAAGAGAACAAATTTCGCGAAGGCTGCCTTTTTATAGTTCTGCCCAGGAATTTCCGCAACAGCGGTGCATTTCTCGCACCTGCGGCTCCGCAGGAGCGACATTTTAACCGCACCTGCAGAAGTCACTTAAACGCCCAGGCTCCGCGCCTGCGATCGCTTCACCGCAACGGCGGGCCCGCAGGGGTGACACATTTACCGCGCCTGCGATCCTTCACTTAACTCTCAGAGTCCGCGCCTGCGAACCCATCCCCCGCACCTNTTCACTCTCGCGCCTGCAATGTCCGCACCTGCGGCCCAATCATCGCAGGTGCGATCACACCAGCAGTAGCAGCTTCAGTTGCATTTCAAGTCACAATTCCTTCTTTAACGTCTGAAATCAATCCCGAGGCCCTCGGGACCCCAACCAAACTTACCAACATATCCAACATGGTTATTCAAACTTAGTTGAGCCATTAAAACACCAAAAACAACATCAAAGCCATAAAATCTCATCCAATTCAAGCCTATGATTCCCAAAAATTTCCGAAACACGCATTTGATAAAAACCCCAACCAAACCATCTCCAAATGACCTGAAATTTTGCGGGCAAGTCCAAAATGACCTAACGAAGCTACAGCAACTCTCGGAATCCCATTCCGACCCTCGGATCAAAATCTCGCCTATCAACCGGAATTCGCCAAAATACTAACTTCGCCAATTCAAGCCTAATTCTACACCGGGCATCCTAAAAATATTCTGAACACACTCCTAAGTCCCAAATCACCTAACGAAGCTATCCGAACCATAAAATCCACATTCCGAGTTCGTTTACCAATAAGTCAACTTCGGGTTGACTTTTCCAACTCTAAAGCTCTTGTTAGAGACTAAGTGTCTCAATCCACTCTATTTTCACTCCGAACCCGAACCAACCAACCCCAATACTCCATGAACAATCTAACCGAGCTACTACAAGACAGAAATAAAGGAATAGATGCGTATACTGTGTAACGACGGACCGGGTCGTTACAATATAAGATTTGATGTTATTGATAATATTTTTTAAAAATTGGTCGATAAGGAGAAAAAAAGAGCAGGAAATGTGGGTGATGCAAAAAAGAAATGTGCAATTAATCTTGGTGGATATGAGGTATGTTAAAGTTTATTATCAAATTTTAAATATAAATAATTGAAGAGTATCATCAGAATTTTGCCATTTATGTCCTATTACTCGTTTGATTAATTTTGATAGAACTACGTATGTTATATTTTAGAAATAAAAACTACTATAATAAATTGAAAGACTTCATCCCAAGCCCAAAAACTTTAGTTAAAGCCCAAATTCAAACGCAAACAGCTCTCTCTCTCTCTCTCTCTCTCTCTCTCTCTCTCTATATATATATATATATATATATATAGAGAGAGAGAGAGAGAGAGAGAGAGAGAGAGAGANTCACATGTATTAATTGCACTCTTACCACTTGGGAACAGAAAATACTCACTTATTTAACATGCTTGCAGGTCGATGCCACTTAAACTACAAGTGTCCAAGATCAACCACACATTTAGGGAGAGTAATGGCGTTGTAGATGCTCTGGAAAAATTTGACAAACAACTACATCAACAAAGCTGACCGATATTTTACTTTTTGAAAATTCTCCCCTTTTTTTTCCCCAGTAATCAGATTTTGATGTAACTTGGGCTGTAAACATGTGTTCATCTCCCACCATGTACTCTTTTACTTAAGTTTTTAATGCAAAGCCTTTCATTAGCAAAAAAACGTCCAACAATATATATATATATATATATATATATATTGTTGGACGTTTTTTTGCTAATGAAAGGCTTTGCATTAAAAACTTAAGTAAAAGAGTACATGGTGGGAGATGAACACATGTTTACAGCCCAAGTTACATCAAAATCTGATTACTGGGGAAAAAAAAGGGGAGAATTTTCAAAAAGTAAAATATCGGTCAGCTTTGTTGATGTAGTTGTTTGTCAAATTTTTCCAGAGCATCTACAACGCCATTACTCTCCCTAAATGTGTGGTTGATCTTGGACACTTGTAGTTTAAGTGGCATCGACCTGCAAGCATGTTAAATAAGTGAGTATTTTCTGTTCCCAAGTGGTAAGAGTGCAATTAATACATGTGAGTCGATTTCCACTATTAATGATTGATAATTGTGGGTAATAGCAATGCAAAGGCCATGAAAAAATGAAAGGATTTATGCATGTAAGGGATCCGTATGATGTAAGTATTATGTATACCCATGTAGCCAGGTATCAGTGGGGTATCTAAACACTCCACCTATTCCTCCTATCAAATTTGTGCCCATCAAAGGCACCATATATATTTAATTTAACGTGAGATGGAGGCGGTGCTTCTCATTTAATAGGGACACGTATACGAGGTGTTGGTTTGGTGGGAGTGGTAGTGAGAAAAAGTTGTTCTGTTGCAAGGTTTATAATTTAGGACGGTTTGAGGTTTGAAAGAGTGAGAAAAATAGTTGTGATTATGATTGAGCCATAAATGCCAAAGAATTATAGGAATGAGAATAGATGTGGGATGAGTTAGTTGGGTGTTTATTACTACTTGAGACGTGTTTCTGCAGTTTATACGGATCCATGAAATATAATCAGCTAGTGGAATGGGTATGCAAAAGTGTTGCCAAATGGCTATAGCATGTTTATAGAAGAAGAAAATGTGGGGTATATTTTCAGTGTGGTAGTGGCATAGTGAGCATGTAGTAGAATGAGTAATCCTCCTTTTGTAGAGGTTGCAAGAGGTTGGTAGTGAATCATGCAGGATGAGCCATAGAAAATGTTTGATTTTGAGTAAAGTAGGAAGCTTCCAGATCCAGGTGTGGGGAATGTTGGTACTGACTGTGTTGGGTTATATAATTGAATAAGTGGAGGCATGTGAATTCCCCGTGAGATGTGATATTCCTATAAGAGGTGTCTTGTTTGTCCCGCGAAGGTAGATGAAAGTATTGTGAATTAGGTAGGTTATGTCAGCTGGTAGTTCCATGAAAAGATTTTGTAAAGCCCAAGTGTGATTTTTGATAATATGATTCAGTGTAAGTGAGGCATCAGAGAGTTGGAGGGGACCTTGAATAAGTTGGAGAAGAGATAAGTGGGATGTAATCCAGTGGCCGTGCCATAAATTTATACTAAAACCATTAACAATGTTCCAACTTATTCCTTGGCAACCAAAAGTAGCTATTTTTGTAATATTTCTCCAAATATAAGAGTGATTGGTACGAGAATTAGTAGAGTGTATATTCCTACTTTTGTTGTTGAGTTTGGAAGCCCAAAGATAAGATGGTGAGATACGAAATCTCCAATAGAGGCTAGTTAGAAGTGATTTGTTGAGTTTGTGATTATTGGTAGATCCCCATAAGAAATTTCTTTGTATTTGATCAGCTAATTTTAAGGTTTTGGATGGAAGAAGGTTTATTTGCATGGCATATGTGGGAATAGTGCTCAAGATTGACCTTATTAGCGTGGAACGACCTGCTAAGGATAGTAACATGATTTTCCAGCCTTGTAATTTTTTATGCATTTTGTCTAGTATATATTGGTAGTCGGATACTTTTGGAGTGGTTGTATTATAGGTATACCCAGGTATTTTACAAACGATATTGATATATGTATATTTAAGATGGTGGAGAGGTGTTGTTGGGTCATAAGAGGAACAGTAGAGGAGAAGTGTAATTTGGACTTGCTGAAGTTGATTCGTAGTCCGAATTTAATCCTCAGTTGATGAAAAATGTGATTGATTGTATGGGCATTATGAGTAACCGCTTTTGCCAGTATGACTAGATCATCAGCAAAGAGAAGATGGGAGAGGGATGGGACATTGTGGGATAATTTGACGGGGTGCCATAGTTGTATATCAACACTGTACAGTGTGATCAATGAAGAGAGAAAGGGATTTCATACATATTATAAACAAATATGCAGAGAGAGGATCACTGGCGAATGCCTCTTGTTGGTTGGAAAGAAGGGGTGGATTTATCGTTAACCAATATTGAGATGGAGGATGTGTCACGCAAGACATGATGAGTTTAATAAGAGGTTGGGAGAAATTTAAGTTATTAAGGGAGAAACGTATAAAGGACCACTCAAGGCAGTCAAAGGCTTCTTCTAGATCGTTTCTCAAAATCATATTGCCCATTTTACCTTTTTGATTACGAAAGGTGTGGATGGCTTCTTGAACCAGAACGGCGTTATCAATTTCTCGTCTACCAGGCAAGAAACTACACTGGGTGGGGTGAATGATATTTTGTAATAAGGAACGAATGCAATTAACAATAATTTTGGTAAAATTTTTGTAAATGGTGTTGCAAAGACCTATTGGTCGATACTGGGAAATGTGTTCAGGGATATTTACTTTAGGAATTAAAGAAACATATGTTGTATTAATATCGAGGTGAATAATATTTGTGTTAAAAGTGGTCATACAAGTATCGATGACGACTGTTTTAGTTTCATTCCAAAATATTTGGAAAGGATGTAGGTCATCTGGTCCAGGTGCTTTGAGGGGTTGGAAAGTTTGGACAACTTTATATATTTCACTAGTAGTTAAAGGCTTTGTGAGAGTTAGATGTTCATCATTGGATATAACGTTCAGAGAGTTGGGGTAGGGTTAGTCTTATGACTAGATTGAGTAGTTGAGGTGTATAAGTTTGTGAAGTGACTATAGATTACGTTATGTAATTGTGGTATATTAAAAGTCCAATAACCAACAGAATTTTTAAGGCCCAATATACGGTTACGCCTACGTCATTGAATAGTAGTTAGATGGAAAATTTTTGTATTGGTGTCACCCTAATTGAGCCATTGAATGCGTGATTTTAACCTCCAGAAGTCTTCCTCTAATTTAAGGATCGTGTTAACATCAGTGATGAGTCTATTTTTAAGAAAATAGTGGAAACTATTTTTATTATTAGGGTCCATACGTAGGAGGCCACCTAGATGGTTGAGGATAATTTTTCTTATAGAAAATATTACCAAATGTATGGATATTCCAGTTTGAATCATTGTCTTTAAAATTTGTTGCCACTTCCATATAATCGTGATTATGAAGCCAGTGGTGGGTTACAATATTTAAGAAATCGGGATGTTGTAACCACATGGTTTCAAATTTAAAGGAAGGGCATTGTTTTGAGTAGGGTCGTGTTAAATTTAGAAGAAGAGGGTAGTGGTCTGAGTGTGTGCGTAGGAGATGTTAAACAGTTGCGTCCTCGAACAGTAGTAACCATTTATCATTGCCAAAAAATTTATCGAGCGTTCAAGAATTAATTTTTTCCAGGTATGGTCTTATTAATGGTTCTAGGTGTATTAATCCAAGTAAAACATGTACCGGTGAAACATAAATCTAACATGTTTAGTTGGTGGAGGTTGTCGCCCCCCCCCCCCCCCTCTCGGCCCGGGGCGGGTTTTTTTTACTTTTTGGGGGAAATTTTTTTCTTTTGGGGTGAGAGGAGNTGAAGAGACGCCACCTAACGAATTAAGGTGCGTTAGGGAACCTACTAAGGGTCATTTATAACACAGATTGAATAACCAGAGATTGGGTAAGGACTTGATATTACTTCAAGGGGAAGGTGTTAGTCACCCCTCGAAGTCCACACTGTGGGTCCGGGCAAAACTTACTTTGTGAATTAATCAAGTAGCAAATAGGTAGTCTAAGCACACATATATAAACAAATAAAGGTATAGATTAGAATCCTAAGCACACATATGTAAAGGGTAGGGAGGTTCTAAGTTGTTTATCCTATAGGATCACATCTGTACAATGCCCGGTAATCACTCCTCAATGAGGGGCTACACGTTGCATTAGCGCACAGGTCATCATATCCTTATCTACCCAGTGTCCCACCCCTTAGCGGTTATTAAGCGAGTTTGATTTAACGAGCTCTAAGCGTTTTGTTACTCGTCCCTTCCTTGTGGTCTCGGAGGAGTTTAGGACCTCTAAATACTGGCAGTTCTAGAAAAAACCCTATGATTTGAAAAGGGAAAATATTAGGCGACAAGAAAGAACAAGTAGGACTAGAACATAAGTGACAAAACCAGTTAAGAAGCTCAGATTCACCTCCACATGTAATACAAATAAACAACATGTCTCAAACACAGACAAAGGCAGCTTTTTATTAGAGAAAGGATCTTAAGACAGGGTATCTAAGTGAACATTAAAGCACAGAAATACGCAGCACTGTTTTTTATAAACTTAGTGACAGGGCCCTATCAGTTTGCCTACTGATTTTAAGCCCGTGAATCTTTAAGCAGTAAACACAATCGGAGCAGTTTTCCACTTTTATAGAGATTAATCACCTAAGGCTTGCCTAGGCGTGAATCTGTGCATAACAACAGTTATGAGGTATTTAAACAGTTTTGAAAGTATTTAACCTACAACATGTTGTTCTAGGTGATACAAATATGAGAGTGAAAGGATTGCTATCAGTTTTATTTTAAAAAAACATGACAATTATATGTGAGACTGTTTTATAGCTTTTCAGGGATCAGTAGTTAAACTAGGCGTATTCAAACAAATGCAAACAGAATCCTAGAGCATGGTATCTAATATGCACATAAGAATGGCAGAACTATTAAGGCATAATTTCTAAATGCACACAAGAGTAACAACATTCTTAAAACATGATTTCTAAATGCACACAAGAGCGACAGTTTTATGTCAATGTTATTTATTGTCCTAGGAGCAAGATCTCTAAGTGATAGGTTGATACAACGCAAAACACAGATTAGTGACATGCGATATGTTGAAGCAGTAAATGTGAAGTCCTAAGAACAAGATATCTAATGCATGTTTTGCATGATTTGAATGAACATATTAGTCCTAAAGCATGGATTCTAATGCAGATATAAAGGATGTAAAGCCTAAGGCATGTTCTCTACCCAATAGTGTCAACAGTATTATCAGTTACCCTTCCCATTTCACTAGCCATCCCCAATGTCTGTTTACAAATTAATTATTACAAATCAATAGCTGAATGAATTACATAAAAAAAAATTAAACTATAGGGAGCCTAAAGCAGGCCCAGATATATCCTGAGGATACCAAGACTCTATAACCTCAATGCCAAGAGTTTCATAGTCAATCTCATGTCCAGGTGTGTCAGAGTTCCCTAAGGACCTCAACGATTCCAGGCAGTGCTCACACCCAAACTTTCATAACAAGAAATGAGTAAGTGCAGTGTGGAAGGGTCAGCCCCAGTGTGTCAAAGTTCAAAGGAATCTAAAAGGGATCCCAAGGCAGTCACATACTAGAGTGCCAGAACCTAAGGACTTAAGAGTAGAGTGAGAGTGCTTGACATAATTTTGAAAAGGTTTTGATAGGAAAACAGTATTGAAAAGGACTCAGTTAAGTGAAGAAGTTTTATAAAAACATAGGAGTTGATTAGAAAAATAGTTTGAACAAGGACAACAGATTAACTCAGAGCAAACAGATTCCTCATCACTTAACACGTTATTCACACAGGGGTATTGGGAGTTGGGGACATATACAACACACATAGTGAAATACATAACAAACAGAAGCACAGAAGTGTTTTAGGAGTTTATGGGATTAGGGAATAGCTAATAATATAAATATAGGGCATGGATTTCAGAACAGACAGTTGAGAACCTAGTTGTACTAGCCAGGGTTAAGCATAGAATCAACATTACTTAGGGCAATCAATTACTTAGTAAAGCAGGTTAGTACTGGAATATAGATAAGCAGATAGGCAAGCAATCCCAACATACATACATGGAGTGGAGTCGGTTTGAAACATTCTAATCATAAGTTGAACCGGGAAAAACTCATATACGCTAAGTGAAACAAGGATTTAAGCAGGCTAGTTACAATTGAAAATCCAAGTAATAGACATAAATAAACTGATAATTAGTAAACTGGAGCATTAAGAGAACACATAGGGTTTGAAACTTGGATTTAAATCATAACATACCAGTTAAGCAGAGTAGACACAAAGTATTGAGCAGTGTAGTGCAATAACTAGCCTTGGCTTACAGCCGGCTAGTTCAATTGAAGTAGCAAGTAACAAGAAAGAGCAGGAAGTTTTAAGTGTAAGAGAGAGAGAGAGAGAGAGAGAGAGAGAGAGGGAGAGGGAGAGAGAGAGAGAGTTTTGAACCAATGTGCTCCTGTGTGTAATGAAAAGAGAAGAGAGTATATATAATAGTTGAGAGATAGGTAAAATAAGGCAGATAATCAATTGTTCAGTAATTGAAGAGCCACAGAATCAATTAAGAGTAAAATCAGCTAAGTCTTCCATTAATTAAGGGAGTAATTTACCAACGGTAGAGAGCGAGTAACAATTAAGGAAATAATTCAAATAATATTGGTACAGAGTAGGTAATTAGGGGTAGATACACAAAGATTCAATTAAGGAAATAAATGGTACGAATCACTAATAACACAGTTGATCATAAATAAGGCAAGTAGTAATTTAAAGGTTGTGAAAAATAAAAAAATAACCATAAATTAGCACATGAGTATCAACACAAGGAATCAGGGATTCAAAGAATCGAAGTAATACTAATGTTAAGGGGAATAATATAAACTTCCATGAATAAGCATTCAAGTCGAGTATAAGCAGGAAGAATCAAATCTGGAACTCTAATAGGACATATTAGGGTAAAAATCACAAAAATACTCTAATTAAACCAAGCAGTATTCATAAGGATCAAACACATAGCAGAATCGAATGAACAAACAAGTAAGGACGAACTCAAAATCCAAACATAGCACTAAAGTTAAGGGTTTCAACATAACTAGTTAGGGTTAAAGGGAAAACTTAACAAAATCGATTAAACACATAAGAATTAGATAATAACACTTAAAATATCAAAAATCGTTTTGAAGAAAAAGTTTCAGAAACCCTAGTTAGGAAAAAATGAAGCGACGCTTTGAAAATCGAAAGATTTATCATAAAAACAAGCAAAAATAGTTCAAACCTCCTCAAATCTGTTACAGATCTAAAAGATTTAGGAGATGAGATTAGGGTTTTGAGAAAAATAACCCAGAGCTAAAATACCGGCTTAGAAACCATAGGTTTAACAGGAAAATAGGACGATCTTACTCAAATCGAGCCATGGTGGCCAAAGGATGGTGAGGACATGCCAAGGTGTGAGCGGACTGGCCACTGGTCCCTTGAGCACCTCAAAGATAGCAGGAATCCCGGCGTAGCCGACGGCAAGCAAGCGACGGCGAGGGAAATTAGGGTTAGGGCAGAAGAACTTGGGAGAGAAGGGGAGGAGTGATGGCGGGGGTGTGAGGAAAAATGAAGGGTTTGGGGGAGTAGTATTAGGTTAATTAAGGAAAGAAATAACATGGAATGTTGATAAAAATGAAACGGCCAGGATTTGAGCGGAATTGGGTCGGGTAGTATTAGGATTTTGGGCCTGGGGTCTTTGGGCTGGTTTTGGACTAATTAGGCCAACTTAATTTAGGTTGTAATTGAAATGGAATGGGGCCATTTGTTAAATGCCCAAACTAAATTAGTTAAAATAATTTATAAAATAGTTACTAATTATAAAAATAAATTTCATGCATAGAAATATTTCAAAAGATGATTATTTAGTATTTTAAAAATACAAAAGACTAATTTCTCGTAAAATAGTACAAAAATTGTATGCATGGGCTATAATTGCAAAGTTATTGCAACTATAGCCAAAAGGTGCCAGCTATTTTGGAATAATTTAGTCTTAATATGACCATAAATAATAGACTAAATCAAGAAATGTCTTTGAAAATCATTTGTGATGCAATTTTGTTTGAAAATCATTTGTGATGAAAATCTTTGAAGGTATATATGCAATTTAATTTATTTTTATTTTTTTAGGAAAATTGGGTATCAACAGAGGCAGTTATTGAATTTTGTAGAGCGATGGGGGCTTATAGAGTTACCTCCAAATTTATCATATGAAGAGCATAGTAGCACTATTCTACCTGAGCGACCTCTGGCTGCTACTTGAATAAGATCAGTGTAGTTAAATTCTTGGAGAAGTGATGTATGATCTTCCATTTTTGTTTCTGTGAGGCATAAGATGGAAGAATCATTCCAGTTGAGTAGGAAATGTAAGTTGCGACGAAAGTCAGGGCCATTGGCTCCTCTGCAATTCAAAAGCATGATCTTCATAAGATTATTGTTTTGTTGGGGACACCCTCCTAGGGTCAGGGCTAGTTCCAGGTGCATCAACAAATGTGGAAGATTGTAGAGTTCCACTGGTAGGATATTGTCGTTCAACGCCGGGGTCATAAGAATCACATAGTGCTCCACTGAGGAGAAGGGGTCGAGGCAGATATTCGAGGAGGTTTTCTATAGAGTTGGAGGAATGAAGATGGGCACTTTTGTTTCAGAATTTTCCTGCATGGTGATCGTCAGTAGGTCGTGGAGTGTCATGGATTCCATGAAAGTCTCTAGACTCTCGTGATCTTCGTGTACCTCTTGAGGTTGTTGGATATCGATCAAAGGGGTAAAGGTGGAGGGGAGGTTGTATTGGAGCTTGTTGGGTTGGTGGTGGTTGGGATGGTATTTCCAGTGGTTATGGACGAGGCGTTGCAAACCATGGCGTGTAAGGTGGAAGTGGGGGTAAGTGTTACTGTATATTTTGATGGTCCAGTTGTTGGGACCACTGGTGAACCTGAGAGAAGTGATTGTGGAGTTCCATAGCCGTTGTTTCCTGTTGGTAAATGAGGTGCATGGCAGAATCGTGTTGTTGCAGGGTGAGGATACCTTCCTGGATGATCATTGCCAGGTTGTTGTTGTTTCTCAATAGTGAGGTGACTTGCCCCTGGCCTGTAGGTGTAGTAGGTTCAGTGGGAATGAGGGAGGTGGAGGTGGAAGGTGTGGGCGAGGGAAGTCAATTGTTGGTAGTGGTAGTGGTCGGTAGGGCAGTGGTAATGGCATGCATAGGATTGGGGACGGAAGTAGGTAGTGATTTATGCAGATGTTGTTGATGTAGCGACGATGGGGGTGAGAGAAACGATGATGTCTGTTGATGCGTGAGGGATACATGTTGTAGGGTTTGTTGAGTATTGGGAATTGAAGAGGAGTTTGGCGTAGATGTTACAGTAGTTGCCTGTGTTGGTGCTCTTGAGTTTATAGAATATGATGCAACAATGGAGGTAGGCATCGATTGGCGGAGTATTTCGGTGGTAACAGGCAAATGATTGTCATGGGAATTGGGGTTCGTAATTTGGGCACCTGTGCAAGTTACAGGGGTTTCCTTGTGAGGTTGCAAGGCTAGTGTATTAAGATGCATGGAGTTTGTGTGTGAGGTTGAGTGTATGGGGAGGACTGATGGGGTTTGTGAAGGAGTAGAAGAAGAATAAAGCTATTGAGGTGTTGAATTGTGGAGGCCGAAATTGGTGACAAGTTTGTGTTTAGGGTAGAAGGTCGCACGGCTATGGTGGTAGGGATGATGTCAGTAACATGAATTGGTGTGGTATTGTTTCCTCGTGAAAGATGAGCATGCAGGGGGGAAGGGGGAGGGGGGAGGGTGATGATCTATCTTATTATCCATTATGAGTATTTTTAATTTATTTTGTAAAGGATGAGTAGGCAATTTGGAGTCATTTGTAGGGCCAGCAGTAAATATTAGTGGTAGTTTGTTAGAGGGGGGTGCAGTTAGGTAGTAGAGATAGTATTATTTGAGTTCTGTAGGTTTGGAGTTATGTAGGTATTCGGAGTTGTAGTAGGGATTGGGTCATAGGTTGTTGTGGGCTCCGCTGGAGTTTTTGTGAGGTCCCCATCTTGCGGCTCAATTGTGGTGTCAGACGTAGTATTGGTACTTGCTATGGCAAATCGATTGTGTAAAGGGATGGTGGGGTTAGTGACAGTATCATGAGTACTAAGATTTTGTTGATTTGTAGGTTTTGTTATAGGTGGGATGATGGTTTGGTTTTGGGTCTGGCGGTTTAGTGGTTTGCGTGTAGGTTTTGTGTAGGTTACTGTTTTCCAAGGGCTTAGGGTGTTAGTGTTGAGTGGTTTTGGGTCAGTAAGTGGTGGTTTAAGTGTTGGTAGTTTTTTTGGGACAAGATTGTGGAGGGTGGCAAAGGAAGCCACAATGAGTGCAAAGGGAGTAATTATTTTTGTAATAAATTTGTTGGAGGTGAGTTCCTATCATGAGCTCAGTGAGTAATAGTACTTTTAGTGGTGCAAGTATCCAAAGTCTGGCATAAAGTCCTCTAGTAGCATGCATTGTGCAGGTATCTACTTTGAGGAGTTGTCCTATTAGTAAGGCAATCTTTTTGAGTATGAATGCATCATAGTATGCAATTGGTAATTCTTGAAGTCTAAGCCAAATGGTAAAGTAGTTAATTAGTGTGTGCTAAAGCCGGATTAAATTTTGATTTCCATTGTCGAACAGTTAGGAACAATTAGGTGTTGTGGGCCAATAAACAAGGTCCCTGATGAAGAATTTTTTGATAATTGGTTTGATTAGTAAGTTTAATGAGGTAGTATTCATAGCCTAAAGCTATAAGGTGCGGGTTTAGAGAGTTGCCAAAGTAGTTGGAGTATGGTTTTGAGAGAATTATAGGCTACTTTCCTACCAATGAGTTTAATAATTACTGCCTGGTGCCAAGGTTGGTAGAGATGTTCTCTTTCTTGAGTGGTTATTGGTATAAGGTGTGGATGGTGGCTGGGATTTTCTATCTCGTCAACTAGACATAATTTGGTTAGGAGCAAAATTAGTAGGCAGTGTAGGTGACGGTGGTGTGAGGGAGTCACGATAACTTTATCGGTGGCCTTGGAGCAGTTGATAAGCTTGTGTCGCGATTTAGTTGATCCAATTTTTGTACAGTGCGTTCAATTTCCGATGTTTCCATAGACAGATGCTTTGGTCATAGCAGGAAGCGTAATTGGATAGTAGTCTGCCTTTTCCTCTTCTGTCTTATATTTTTCTCTCTCTATATATATATATAAATATATATATATATATATATATATATATATATATATATATATATATATATATATATATATATATATTGTAGATACTAAGGTTTATGTATATGGAGAAATCTCGAGAGTTGGAGGCTGGACGTTTTTGTTGTTCAAGCTATTCATCTAGACGGGTCAAACCAGAGTAACAAGTACTAACAAAAAGGCACAAAAAATTAGGTACAATAATTCGCGATAACGTGGAAAAATGAATTTTGTACACAAATAAGAATTCTTTCCTTATTTCCTTTAATGACAAAACTTTAAATTCCTCCATTCTGAACAGGAGAAAACTACATAAAGAATTTAAATGATGAATAAAAAAATCGATTATAAGCTTAAAAAAAATAACTCCACGAGTGTACTAATGGACCAAGTACGTAATCGCAAGTGCAACAAGTAGAAGAACATAAGCAATCCCTTGATCAATCGCTGTGCCTGCAAAAATAAATCCAAATCAATTTCTTCATATTTAAAGTGTATTTATGGAAAATCTAAAAGAACAAGATTTTACGATTTTAAGTTCTATATACAATCGGTTAAAAAATATATTTATATAATTTTTCAGTTTACTTGTAAATCTGTTATCACATAGTATTAAACTACTTTAATATTGTAAAAAAAAATATTTAAACATTGTCGGTATATATAATTTATATCTTGTAGCTTGTCTTATTTGTTAGATTACTAATCTGTATTTTATATAAGATGTTAAGTAGTTGTATAGGTGAATTGATAACATTAAAATTATTATGCACAGCCGGAGGCGGATGTAGTGTACTGCCAACGGGTTCAACTGAACTCATAATTTTTACTGTGGAGTAAAAATTCATTAAAATTGTAAAAGTAATAGATAAAATATAATGGTTTCAATGTAAAAAACATTAAAATTGAACCCAAAATCCTGGATCACCTCTGTGCATGGCTAGTACAGTCAGACCTCTATAACAACATCCTTATATAACAACACTAAAAGCCAAGCTTTTTCGGAACTAATTTTCATGTTATGTTATAATACATATTCTCTATAACAGTATTTCGTTATAACATCCAAAAATACTCGAAACAAACGAGGCAATTATAGAGAGGTTTGACCGATTAAACTCAAAAGAAGAAGAAGATGTTACCGTCATTTGAAGGAAATGGGGCTGAAGAAGGAGCCATGTCTTGTCCAAAACTAAATTCAACCAAAGCCAACAACAAAAAACTAATAATAGATGAGAGGCTCATCAATCTAACTGAATTCATCTTCAAATTCAAGAAGAAACAAATTAGAAATTTTTGAGAGATATATATATTAAGAAAAGAGAAATTAAGGGATTTTTGCAGTTTACAGAGGAAAGAATATGGTGGAGAGAAGAGGGTTTCTTCGTAGTTTATATACGAAAGTAATTATTATATGTGTGAATTTTCGAGGAAACAAAGAAGAAAAGTGGTAGAAGTTGGGTAAAAGCTACGACTATGATTAAATGAAAAAGAAAAATATAATACGAAGTTGATTTTATTGACTTGGTAGGCTGTTGATGTTTGACTCAAAGGCGGACATTTGAACATAAAAATTAGTATGACTCTTGGAAGGAAAAACAAAATTAGTATTTTAGTTAAGTTGAAAAGTAATATTTAAAATATAAAATTATGTTTGGACATGCTTTTCACTTGATAAAATTTTACAGCTTTGTGAGTAGAAAAAATGAAATTATCGGAAAGTTTGTAAAAATATTTTTCACTTGACATATTAAACATCTTTTGTCGTAATTTTTTTATAAATTTAAACTCCCTTAGAGAAATTTTTAATTTCACCACTGATCATACTCGGGTCATGGTCGAACGTGATGTTTGCTTGATGGATTTGTTAAGAAACAATGTTGTGCTCTTATCACTAGCTATAACTTTTGGTACGATGGTAAACTATGATGGTGTAAGTTGAATTATGGAAATAAATTAATATTGCATGTGCAAATTTGCATACATAATTTAACAAATTTATTTAATTTATTTTAATTTAATACTATATATACATATATACATTTTTCATTAAGTGATGGCGTAGCAGGTTCGTATAGTCGCTGTGGATGGACCATTGAGAGAGTGGGAGTGACGCATAAGACTTTGAAGAGTCTAATATTCAACAATAAAAATATGAATTATTTTAACCCAAGAATTAGTAGATTTTACTTTTCAACGACACAAAAAATCAGTAGATGGTCAGCTTATTTAGTTGCCAAATTTGCATGGACTTTATGACTTTTCTAATCTAAAAATATAATATTCCGATGATTGCATATTAGTATTAAAATTTCTTTCCTTTCTGGAAACTTGCTTTCGTCCACTTCACACATGCTGAAAAGGAAACCTCACATTAATTTCCCTGTCCACATTTAGGTCATATTCATTATTCCCTATTTGGTTTAACATATCTATTGTCCTTCGGGATATTGAGTCATTTCATTTAAATATAGATAAGATTTATATCGTCCACTTAAAATATGAATAATTAATAGTTTAAGTTTTATATTTGCAAAGACTTAAGTTGAGGTTCCTCAAATTTGGGAGACAGAAAATTCTCACACGTAATTATATTCAAGAAGCCATGAATACATATTATTCGCGGATTAATTCATTTTCTATCAGTATTAAACATAGGTTGGTTTATCTGTCTTGTATTATCCATTTTTGACTCGCCCATATCTGATCCAGCCCTACCCGTTTGCTACCTCTTGATGCAAGTATTGAATTATGTTAATATTTCTTAATTACATGATAACCTAAAATAAAAATACATAGTACTAAGTATTTGTTACGCCCCACAATATTACATCGATATTACATCCCGCAGTATTAAATTACGACGATGTTGTACCTTGTAGTATTGTACGTTGAATTTGTCGTAAGGTAATTAACATCAGTTTAAGGAAAAGATTATTTGGAAATTATAAGATTATGCTATTTCAAACAAGTGATAAGTAAATTCGTGAAGGTGAGAGGGGGGGCAAGTCAAAGAAAATGAATTTTTGTCCAAGTTTGGCATGTTAGGATTAATTACGGCCCGAGCTAAAATATTCAGTATTTATGGACTAGTGTCGTACGAGGTACCACGTGACCACGATGATAAGGTGTATAAGGTATGTTAAGAGTGAGTAGTATCTTAAGTAATTTGAGATAATTCTTAATTACACGAGTAATTGGTTAATTATCGGGTAGTGGGATATTACCTAATTAATTAATACAATGTTGGATAACAATTGACCACCCCACGTGGCAGTCCCTCCCATTCACAGCAATGACTCTTAAAGTCATTTAAAATGTGGCACATTTAAGACCCATACCACGAATCTATCTTTTTAAGACTTTTAAATTCACAACCTCCGTTTTCTTAAGTTTACATCGTACATATTAGTTATTCTAAGGTTTCTTATTTTTCTGGGAAATATTTGTGAGTTTTGGTCTATTTTGGTAATGGGTATTGATGCCAATAGTTGCTGTTGAGAATTTAAAAATGAATATTTCCCTCCAAACTCATTGAGTTCGGCTTCTGTGATTCGAAAAGATGCATAAATAAGTTTTTCAACTACTTCTCTCACTAGCGTTCATTCTTTCAAATTATGGGATCTTTATTTTGGTACATGTCAAACATAGGATTTCCAAATTATAAATCCACCCTTCTTTCGACAGAGTTTGGCAAACACCCACTAACAAAAAGTTAAGTACATGTCTCCAGAGGAACACTAACAGCAACTCTAAGTCGTCGTCCAAAATCCGGAGTATATATTTACAACATGAAATATTATACTGATTTTTCCCTAATCCAGATATGTTAAGGACATCCCTTCTTTCTTTTAGCATGATCCATGCGATACGAACGAAACGTGCAAATGCACAAATTCC
>ML298728.1:0-17547 GCA_005239495.1 Nicotiana undulata
TACTCCCGGAGCCTGGGTGAGCATGAGCAGCACTTGAGAGTTGTGCTCCATACCTTGCGGGAATAGAAGTTGTATGCTAAGTTCTCCGAGTGTGAGTTCTGGTTAGATTCCGTGGCATTTTTGGGGCATGTGGTATCCGGAGAAGGTATCAAGGTTGATCCTCAGAAGATTGAGGCGGTTCAGAGTTGGCCGCGTCCTACTTCAGCTACAGAGATCAGGAGTTTCTTGGGCCTAGCAGGCTATTATCGCCGATTCGTGGAGNGGCATTGTCTATATGGTGTATCTTGTGAGGTCTATACTGACCACCGCACCCTACAGTACTTGCTTAAGCAGAGGGACCTTAACTTTAGGCAGCGGAGGTGGCTTGAGTTGTTAAAAGATTAGGATATCACTATTTTATATCACCCGGGCAAGGCGAATGTAGTAGCAGATGCTTTGAACAGGAGGGCAGCGAGTATGGGTAGCTTGGCCTACATTACAGCTGAGGAGAGACCTTTAGCCTTGGACATTCAGTCCTTGACCAATCGCCTTGTGATATTGGACCTTTCAGAGCCTCGTCGAGTTTTGGCTCTTGTAGTTGCTCAGTATTCATTGTTGGGGGAGATTAAGGCTCGATAGTTTGATGATCCATGCCTTGCAGAGCTTCGGGATGCAGTGGTCCAATGTAGGGACAAGGAGGTTACTTGAGGCTCCAGGGCCTGTTATGTGTTCCTAATATTGATGGCTCTAGAGGCCCACAGTTCTCGGTATTCTGTTCATCCGGGTGCGACAAAGATGTACCGTGATTTGAAGCAGCACTACTGGTGGAGGCGGATGAAGAAAGATATAGTGAATTTTGTGGCTAGGTGTCTCAATTGTCAGCAGGTCAAGTACGAGCACCAGAGGCCAGGAGGCTTGTTTCAGCAGATGCCCATTCCTGAGTGGAAATGGGAGCGCATCACCATGGACTTTGTGGTTGGGTTGCCTCGGACTTTGCGGAAGGTTGACGCGGTTTGGGTCATTGTGGATAGGTTGACCAAATCGGCGCATTTCATTCCTGTGGCTACTACTTATGCTACGGAGAGGCTGCCCAGATTTATGTTCGGGAGGTAGTCCGGTTGCACGGTGTGCCGGTGTCCATTATATCAGATCGAGGTCCTCAGTTCACCTCGCATTTTGTGAGAGCATTGCATAGTAAGATGGGCACTCAGATAGATCTCAGCTCAGCATTTCACCCTCAGACTGATGGTCAGTCGGAGCGTACAGTTCAGATTTTGGAGGATATGCTCAGGGCTTGTGAGATTGATTTTGGCGGTCAATGGGACCAGTTCTTGCCTTTGGCAGAGTTTGCATACAATAACAGTTATCAGTCCAGCATCGAGATGGCTCCATTCGAGTCTTAATATGGTCGGCGATGTCGTTCTCCGATTTGGTGGTTTGAGCCTGGCGAGGCCCAGCTATATGGTACAGATCTGGTGAGAGATGCCTTGGAAAAGGTGAAGATTATTCAGGAAAGGCTCCATACAGCTCAGTCCAGACAGAAGAGTTACATGGATCAGCGGGCGCGTGATGTAGCATTTATGGAGGGAGATAAGGTTATGTTGAAGATTCCGCCGATGAAGGGCGTTATGAGATTCGGGACGAGGGGCAAGCTGAGCCCCAGGTTTATAGGCCCTTTCGAGGTGTTGAGGCGATTCGGGGAGGTTGCTTATGAGCTCTCTTTACCTCCCGCCTTATCGAGAGTTCATCCGGTATTTCATGTATCCATGCTCCGGAGATATCATGCAAATTTCTCTTACGTGATTGATTTCAGCACTATTCAGTTAGATGAGAAGTTAGGCTTCGAGGAGGATCCAGATGCTATTATTGATAGGCAGACCGCCAGTTGAGGTCTAAGAGAATTTCAACCGTAAAGGTTCAGTGGAGGGGCCAACCAGTCGATGAGGCGACTTGGGAGTCCGAGGAGGACATGCGGAGCAGGTATCCACAGTTATTCGGCACATCAGGTACGACTCTATGTCCGTTCGAGGACGAACGTTTGTTTTAGAGGGGGAGATTGTGATGACCCAAAAAGGGGTCATCTTATGTGCATCTAATTTAGACTGTGTTCCGAGGTCCCGAAAGCCTTCATTAATCTCACCTCGATGTGTGTGCGCAGCCCGGGCGCGTAGCCGGGAAGCCTTTATGTGAAAACTTGATTAAGAGTTTAATTTATGATAATTAATTGAATAAAGTTGACTTTGGTCAATAATTTTGGTAAACGGACCCGGATCCATGATTCGACGGTCCCGGAAGGTCCGTAGGAAAATATGAGACTTGGGCGTGTGCCCGGAATCGAATTCTGAGGACCCAAGTCCGAGAAATGAATTTTCAAAGAAAATTGTTTTATAAAAATATTAAAGGCTTATGAAAATGAACCTTGATATGAAACCTATGCTGCCGGGCCCGTAGTATGTTTTCGGCGCTCGGAACAGGTTCAATATGTGTTATTTAAGTTATCTAAGAAATTTGGTAAGAAACGGACTTGATTTGATTGGTTTCGGATCAAAACGAGGAATATTGGAGTTAATGAAGTTTTGAGGTTTTTAAAGAATTTGAAATTTGGCTTGAAAGGTGATTTTATGTTCCCGAGGTCCGAATGAAATTCCGAGACCGGGAATAGTTCTGTCATGTCATTTATAACTTGTCTGCAAAATTTGAAGTCATTCCGAGTAGTTTAGACCGGTTCGGCACATTGAAGTGAATTCTAGAATTTCAAGTTTTTAGTTTTGATTCAATTTGGTTTTGGGGTGGAATTTTGAGTTTCGTTGTTGTTTTCCATGTTCCGGAAGTTCAAGCGAGTCCGTATCATGAATACAGACTTGTTGGTATATTTGGACGGGGGCTCGGGTCGGCCCAGGTGCCTCCCGGACATCACACGAGGCCAAAAACCAGCTAAAACAACTGCTGGTGCAGCTGTTGCGGTCCCAGTCTCGCAGGTGCGGAACAAATTCCGCAGGAGCAAGTCCGCTGGTGCGGAAACCTCCTCCGCCGGCGCGACCTCAGCCCCCTTACCCAAAGTCCGCAGGTGCGAGCTCTAGGCCGCAAGAGCGGGACCGCTGGCGCGGACTCTTTCTCCGCAGGCGCGATGCCAGGGTCCCAGAACCTTTTACCGCAAGGGCGGTGATTTTCTCGCAGGTGCGGGACCGCACCTGCAGTCCCAAGGTGGCATGTGCGGAAATCACTGTTGCCAACCCCTTTTAAATGTCCAAATTACGGGTTTTTCTTCATTTTACTCACCATCAACCTCCATTTGAGAGCATCCAAGTTTGGGCAGCACCTCCCACGACCACCCACTGTAAGAGGTAAGTTAAACCCCATAATCCTCTAGCTTTAACATTAATTCCTAGTTAAATTCACTACTAAATCATCTAAAAATAATAGAATTAGGTAGAAATTTTAGGGTTCTTGAGGATTTTGAAACTTTCCATTTTAGGCCATGAATTCAAGTAGAAATCACACCTTAGTGATCCTTAGGCTATGGGTGAGTGATCCCTTCGAGAATTTTCGGAATTCGATCATGAGAGACCGGGGTTGGAAATTGGGAATTCGTCAAGAATAGCGATTTTATTGAATAACTAGGATAATTTCTCACATTGTGCATGCATTGATCTAATTTCACACCTTTTGACTAGTTGCGAGTCCTCGGGTATAGAGTTCGGAGTTTCGGGCGCAATTGTGGTCCGAGGGGTAGATTCGACACGAGGTGAGTCTCCTTTCTAACCTTGTAAGAGGGAATTGTCCCCATAGGTGATGTATATGCTATGTGTAAATTGTTTGGGGGCTACGTACGCGCCAAGTGACGAGAGTCCGTACGTAGCAGCTATTATTGTTATGTCCGGGTAGTTAGGCCCACATCATGCCTTGTATGCTTTTCTCGTAATGCCTTACATGCCTTTTCTTGTAATGCCTGATATGTTTTCCTTGTAATGCTTCATATGATTTATTATAATGCCATATGTACTATGAAATTATGTTTTGCATTATATTATTCTTCTGAGGCTTTATTGAAAAGAAATTGTGAAATATATGAGAGCGGGTCGTACGCCACGGCGGAATTGAAAAGAATTGTGAAATATATGGGAGCAGGACGTACGCCACGGCGAGATTGAGGAGAAGTTGTGAAATTTATGGGAGCGGGCCGTACGCCACGGCAGAATTGAAAAGAAATTGTGAAATATATGGGAGCGAGTCGTACGCCACGGCGAAATTGAAAAGAATTGTGAAATACATGGGATCGGGTCGTACGCCACGGCAGTGTTGAAAGTAATTGAATATATATGGGATCGGGTCGTACTCCATGGCAGTGTTGAAAAGATATTGAAATGAATATGGTATCGGGCCGTACGCCACGGCGAGTGTAGAAGGTACCTTATGGGAGCGAGCTGTACGCCACGGCGGATCTAAAAATTTGTGATTTTTGTATCGTTCGGTGGTCTTACCCTTGAAAGTGCTTTATTGTTTAGTTCAGCGATTATTTAGATTTCTGCTTTTGATATATATACTTGTTGCTTATTTCCCTGACATGCTCACTGTATTTCATTATATTCTATCATATGTTCGTACTGTTGGACCTTAGTGAGTATCGAGTCGACCTCTCGTCACTACTTCTTCGAGTTTAGGCGGGATACTCACTGGGTACATATTTATTTAATATGTACTCATGCTGCACTTTCTTTTCTTTATGTACTTGAATGTACAGGTCCGGAGGCTGGCACATCTGATTATCAGGCCGGGGCTAGATATTGATAGCGTGGTCATACTTCACGGTGCGTTGCTTTCCCGGCGACCTCCTAGAAGCACCCTGGAGTTGTTTTGTTATATTCTCTGTCCATTTCATTCATAATGAGACCCTGTATATATTGTAGCCATTGTATATTCAGTAGTTGCCCGTGACACTCGTGACACTAGTTCCTGGCACACTCGTGGTGTATGTTTTGGGTTGTTGGCTGTACATATGTTATGCGACATGCCTATTGGTTGATTTTCCGCTCTTGTAGTTTTATTTCACATCACTGCCATTATCATGTTTATATCTGTTTAAAATTGGGAAAAAAAGGAAATTTGCGTAACGGGGAATGGTAACACTTAGTGTCTCTATATAGGCTGGCCTAACCTCGCCATTGGGCACCATCGCGACCTGAATCGAGATTTGGGTCGTGACAAGCACCGCCAAAGTAGAGTCTACTTGCATGTTAGCCAAACAAGAGGGAAAAATAACCGGTAAAGTAGAACACGGGCCAAGGAATTCATACCTCATATGTGGAGGCTATGAATTTAACTCCAAAGTGGGAGGCTCCTCGATTGAGTGCTTTGTTAGAGGAGTCTTCCGATTTTCAAGATCTAAGGACAATTTGTGGGGTTCATAAGTGCACGACCCCATTCCTTGCAATGCATTCACACATTCTACATGGCCATCCTTGTCATCATCATCATGATTGAGCAATACAGCCTCCAAAGTATCATCAACATTCATCATGGCACTAGCATCATCAACAATCACCTCGGTCACTAAGTCCACAAACAAACATACTTCATTGCTATTCAGTTGCCTCATTGATTTGCACACATGGAAAACCACATTTTCATCACCCACCCGGAAGGTGAGCTCACCGGCTTCCACATCAACAAGAGCCTTACCCGTAGAAAGGAAAGGTCTACCCAAAATAATAGGCACTTCATAGTCCACTTCACAATCAAGAATCACAAAGTCCGCCGAGAGGATGAACTTATCAACACGAACCAACACATCATAGATAATACCCAATGGTCTCTTCGTATTACGATCCGCCATTTGTAACCTCATATATGTGGGTCTTTGTTGCCCAATTCCCAAAGTTTTGAACACCGAGTAGGTCATCAAGTTGATACTCACTCCTAGATCACAAAGAGCTTTGGCAAAGTCGGCGCTTCCAATGATGCAAGGGATTGTGAAAGCGCCGTGATATTCTAATTTCGGATCCATTAAGTGCACAATTGCACTCACTTGATGTGTCATCTTTATAGTCTCACAATTCGTCGACCTTTTCTTTGTTACCAAATTCTTCATGAACTTTGCATATCTGGGCATTTGTTCTAAAGCCTGAACCAATGGCACATTAATAGATAAGCTCTTCATCATGTCAATAAACTTCTTAAATTGGTTCTCACCATTTTCTTGACAAGCCTTTGAGGGTATGGAGGAGGAGGCCTTGGCGTTGGTGCCTTAGCCTTTGGCACTACCGGTTCTAGTATGTCAACAATGTGTTCCCTAGACGGGTTCACTTCTTCTTGAGTCTCCTCCACATTTCATAAATATCAATTCTCACTTCGTCATTAGCCTAAACCACATTGTCTGGAATCTCATCTTCTTGAATCACTTGATCATCATCCACAATTTTTCTTTGACTTGAGGTGGTTGCATCCCCACATTTTCCACTCCTTGTAGTCACGGCCATGGCATGTCCCGTGTTTTTCCCACCCTTCGGGTTCACCACCTTGTCACTTGGTAGTGCCCTCTTAGGACGAGTGTTTAAAGCTTACGAGATTTGCCCCAATTGAACTTCCAAATTGCGGATTGAAGTGTTGTGAGAGGCTAGTTGAGCATTAGAGTCGTCATTCTTCTCCATCACTTGTTTGAACATGTTCTCAATTCGTCCCATCTCATTATTGGAAGAGCTAGGCCCACGAGATGGATAAGGAGGTGGGTTGCTTGGTTGTTGATACATCGGGGCCTTTGAAAGCCCGACCCCTGATTCCCTTGGTTATTATTCCAACCCCATTGGTTGTTGCCTCCCCAATATCCTTGATTATTGCCACTCCAATTTCCTTGGTTGTTTTGATTGTTCCAATTGCCTTGATTGTTTTGATTGTTCCAATTACCTTGATTGTTGTTACCACCACTTCAATTGCCTTGGTGGTTTGAGTTCCAATTTCCTTGATTACCTTGAGATCGCCATTGTTGTTGATTCGAGACTTGAGAGTTGTTTTTGTGCCCTTGGAAGTTGTTCACATATTGCACTTCTTCCTTTTATTCATTGTATGATTCATCTTGGCAAACCCACTATCATCTTGCAAATATTGTTCCACTCGGTTTTGCACTTGTTGACCCTTTTGTCTTCGCTTGTTCACCATCACATTTACACCTTCCATTGAATTTACTTGCTTGGGCCCTTGAACTTGTTGAAGTTGAGCTTTGTCTAATTGATTCATTGTGGTGGTTAACTCAGCAATTGCTTGCCCATGATCATGCAACTCTTTATGTGGGTGAATCACATTAGGATAACCTTGAGGAATGTTTGCTCTACTTTGCCATGCCGATGAAGTTAAGGTTTTCATCCCATTAGGCAAACAGCTAAGTAATGGTTACATCCCTAGGCTTTTACCAATTTGAAAAAAAACATAAAAAACAATTATCCTAGTCTTATTTCTCTATTTTGCAATCTTTAGTTTTAAAATAGAAATAGAAACAAAACCCTTTCTTGTGGAAGTGCAAATTAAGATAATTCAATTTCACACATTAGAATATATACTCCTAACTACCATCTAGCTCCCTGTGGATTCGATCCTGACTCTTCGTTGGGTTATTTAATTATAATCGATCGTTTCATACCTTGTTTTGAGGTGTGCCTTTGAGCGCGATTCAGCTTCCAAAACAAGCAGAAAAACACACTGTCAGTTCAGCAGCTCGAAGTTCATGTCAATAAAATGTCATTCAGTATAGAGAGGGCTATTTCGTCCTTCTTGATGTAGTTGAAGTAGCATTCCCCGCAGAAATCCTTCAAGGATTCCTTGATTTACTAGATCGTTTACCCTAAAACGGATAATAATTAGATTTGTACGCGGTTTTAAGGATATTTGGATTGATTCGAACACAAATAATATAGGATTTTAGATAAACGAGTTATAGACAAAATGAATAATCAAACAATTGTAGTGTTACAACCCAACTCGAACTTAGGTTGAACAATAGTTTTGCCCTCATTCAGTCCCTCGGCTCGAAGACAATTGTGAATGAAGAATAAACAGTAAAGTAAGAACTTTGCAATAGGTAGAGAGCATAAAAAATAAATTTGTATTGCCTTGGTTTTCATGTTACAATGTGTGTTATCAAAGAAAAAAATCCTTTTCATTTAGTAGGAGAGTCTCATCCTAATACAAGTCTAAAAAGATAAAAATCTTCCTTTCTCATTAGTTACTGATCTGTAACCGTCATCGAGCGAGATCTGTGCCATGATATCTGGTTAGCTGCGGATATCACGGTACTCTACTCGTCCTGTATAAGCGTTCATTGTGCTATCTGAAGTCTTAGAACTCGTCCTAAGTCCCGGGTGTGTCGTTTTATTAGGTCCAGTGGCGAATGCTTAATTCACTTTTCACGAGCCTCGACATAAAGAGTTCCCTACTTCGATTTCGATCTCATATGTTCATGACCTCACTTCATTTTATTCACCGGGAAATCGAGGTGTGCGTTATCCCCGATTCACCCGTATACAGATAGTCCCCTTGCTTTCCGGAGAGTAGGTTTGCCAAAACGATGGGAAACAATAGATGAACCCTAGTTCCTTCCTTTGTATGTTACAATCGAGGTGACAGCTAAGCCAAAACATCCCGTCAGTCGCGTCGTTTAGACTATGGACATGTGTCAGTCACCGGCTGACTGCGTTCGAATGTGAAACGTCGCGCATTGACTATTTTCCCCTATAAAAGCTTTGACTTTTTGCATTTCTTTTAGTTTCCGATCCTAGATTTTACCTTCAAACTTTATAACAACTTTATACTTTTTCAAATCTCCATACCCCACTTCTTGAACCTTCATATCATCATTTTGACCTTCAAACCTTCATATTTGTTCTTGGATATCTTCGTCTTTGGCCTTCAAACCTTCATACTCTTTCTTCAAATCTTCATATTTTTTTCCTATGAATCTTCTTATTATCATTCAAGTCTTCTTATTCCCCTTCAAATATTTATATTTTCTTAGATCATAATGGATAAAACTTCCAAGTCCGTACTGCAACAAGTGGCTCCCTCATCTTCCCATCCAGACAAGGGTGTTGAGGTGGCTCACGATCCTCCTATGAAGAGCTTCATACCCGAAGGTTTCTCTATCGGGGATGATTTCAAAGTCGAGAAGGCCTCTAGCCAACAAGACCGGGGCGAGGGAGCATGGAGATACATATGCTCCATCACTGGAGATACCCTTCCCATAGTCTGAGAGAAGTGTAAATGGGAAGGTAAAGATGTGGTCGTCCTCGGGCCAAACGAAGATATTACTACCCACGTTGAGGGTTACTTAAGTGTCTATACTTACCCCTTTATGATTGGCCCGGTGATTCTGTAATCCTGGCTTTTTGCAAGTGGTACGACATGTGCCTCAGGGAAATTCACCCATCGTTTTGGAGGATCGTGATCCTCACGTCATTTTGTGAACAATACTGACATCCCACAGTTCTCCCTTGACCATATACTCCGCCTATAATGATCAAGCTTGTCTGTCAAAACCGAGGCTAGCAGGGGAGGTTTGTTCGAGTGAAAACCGAATATCAGATCCCTCTTGAGTTTCTACCACTCCCCGAGAGGTGGAACGCATCTAGTAAATGTCGTCTTCCTTAAGTATTAACTTATTTTTATTCCTTCTCTCATTGCCTGCATTTATGGCCGTACAGCTATTTCCTAAGTTCCTGATGCAATCTCCCGTTTCAAGGAGTGGATCAAGGGGATCTATAAGCAGATGTTGTACTCCGAGCACGCATGGCACAAACTTTTGTAGGGTAAATGGGAGTCTCGTTCTAACAGTGAGGTTCTTCCCTAAATAGTTACCATTATGCCCCAACTTACACAATACTAACATTTTCTCTTCTCTTATAGGTCTACCTAAGGTCACCAAACTTAGGCCACTGGATGAGGACGAGGATACGTCATTACCTACCAAGCCCTCTGTTTCGGTACAGCCCGGGACTGCCGCGTAGGAGGAGAAGAAGAGGAAAAGAAAGTCCTCAGGTTCCTTGTATCCCGAGGAGGAATAAGAGAGAGGCCACCCGGGTCTGGAAACCGAAGAAGAGTACCAAGTCCAGGGTACCGGGCCCTGACTTTCTATACCGGCTCAGGGACGATCCCAAAGAAGACAACATCTTCGTCGCTCATGGGTCGACCCCTACTAGGGATCAAACGACGGCTGAGAAAGAGGACCTCGAGGTTGATCCCCTTCTTACTCGAGAATCTGAGGGGAAGATGGAGGTTGCGGCCTCCTAGGAAGCTGCTCCTATTGTATTGGTAAAAAATAGCTTTACACGTAGCCAGAATATGCATGACTCAACCAACTATGTGGACCAAAGAAAACAACACATGTGGAGGTAAAGATACATGGAGGCGCGGGATAAAAGAGATACGGTTAGTATACTCTTTCATATAATAGCCACGAGAAAGAGACACGGTTGAAATGAATCTAGACAAAGCAACGGGCAGGTACAAGATTAACTCAACAGGAACAGAATTATCAACCACGAGTATATCAGCCACGGGAACCTAATGAAGAAGAAGAGACACGATCATGACGAATCTAGACACAATAATAGGCAGATTCGAGGATCAACAGTTAATGTCATATACGTTATGTAACTTCTAAAATAACAGTTACGATTCACCATTGTAACGCCTCATTAATGTAATAATTAGTCATTAATGAGCCATCATTACTGGAATCCAAACGTTGTACTAGGAGAATCTCCCTATAAAAGGGAAGAAAATGTAACAAACAAGATATCTGAATTCTCGAATACAAACTATTTTACTTCTCGCATATTGCTATCAATCTATTGTTCCTTTATTTATTATTTCATCTCTTTTAGATTATCAGTAACCCGAGTTTATCTTAAAATAGTTTTGGTCAAAGGATATTATTCTTTGGTTAAACAAATTGGTTCCGTTACTGGGAACCTGATAATCATCGTTTTCTCTACCAACTGATATCCTTAAAATCATGTCGAATTCCAACGTCAACAACAATGACGATAACAACCAGAAAAGAAATGGAACCCCAGTTTCAACTCCTCCTCGAGGAACTCCACGTGCTTCGAGAGAACCATCCCTTGAAAGAGCTAACAATCGTAACAATAACGATCAACCAGTGGAGCCAGATCAAATAAGGCAAATGATTGCCGAATACGTGGGGCAGGCTTTGCAGGAGTTTGCAAGAGGATTACCACAAGTACCTCCAGTACCACCAACACTGCCTCCGAATAATACAATTGTAGTAGAGGATCTGCAAGCGGGGTTAACAAATTTAACCAGGGATGAAACTCTCAATACACCTCTTGAAACACGACCAGGTACGACTAATAATTCGGAATTACAAAATTTATTACTAACCATGCAGAAGCAAATGAAAGAACAGAACGATCGCATCGAGCAAATCCCTGGTGTTCCGCCTATTATCAAAGGAATCGATGTGGATAGGTATTCTCAACAACCTTGGAAGCCAAGTGCAGCTCCGTTACCTATACCCAAGAAGTTTAGAATGCCTGATGTTCCCAAATACGATGGAACAACCGACCCACGTGATCACGTGACTGCTTTCACCAATGGAGTAAAATGCAATGATTTAACAAAAGAGGAAATAGAATCAGTCCTCGTCAAGAAATTTGGAGAAACACTCACGAAAGGAGCCTTAACCTGGTATTCTCTTCTCCCTGAGAACTCTATAGATTCTTTTGTTGAACTTGCATATTCGTTTATAAAAGCACACTCTGGTGCACAAAAAGTTGAAAACCGAATGGAAGATATATTCAAGATAAAGCAGGGAGACAAGGAATTACTCCGTGAGTTTGTAGATAGATTCCAACGGGAAAGAATGTAACTACCGAGGGTGCCTCACAACTGGGCAGCCATGGCATTGACAAGTAACTTGAACGAGAAAAGCTCAGAAGCCACGAGGCGACTCAAAGAGAGTCTAAGAGAATTCCCAGCCACGACATGGAATGATGTGTACAACAGGTACAGTACTAAACTCAGGATTGAAGAGGATATAATTGCACGATCAAAAGATGAGGAATACCCTAGAACAAGACGCCCAGAATCAGAGAAAAGGTCAGGTAAAAACAGGTATGATCCTTACTTAGGACCCTCGGGATGTGACCTACGTCCCAGGTTTGGAAATACAAGACCTTCGGGAAGAGACACAAACTCATCCTCATCTAGATCCAGGAGAGATCGAGATGAACGATCCCGGGGTATTACCCGAATTGGAGACCATAGCTTTAATGTAAGTATCACTGAGCTCGTCTCAATACTGAGAAGTATGGGGGACAAAGTTAAATGGCCGAAAGAAATGCGTTCTAATCCCGAAAAGAGGAACCTCGATCAGTGGTGTGAATTCCACAATGATCACGGCCATAGAACAACAGATTGCAGATTTTTACAAGGTGAAGTAGAACATCTATTAAAACAGGGCTATTTAACAAACTTGTTTAGTGATAAAGGTAAACAGGCATATATGAAGAACAGGCAGGAGCCACCAAAACCACCCTCCCCAAAACGGACTGTCAATGTCATACATGGAGGAGAAGAAGTAAACGGGATAGTCTGCCAGCTAACATCAAAAGTCACGAGCACCCACGGAAAGCGAGTTCGAGAAGAAACGAGGGAAGATCAAATATCTTTTGATGACGCAGATTTTGGTGGATTAATACTTCCACACAATGACGCGCTGGTAATATCCTTACTCATTCATGACACTAACGTTAAAAGGGTGTTGATTGATCCAGGCAGTTCAGTCAATATTATTTTGATGAAAGTCATCGAAGAAATGCTAGTAGAAAACAAAATGATTCCAAAGGTTCAAACCATATATGGGTTCGACAATTCAACAGTGATAACTAAAGGTGAGATCGAACTCAATACTTACGCTGAAGGAGTCGTCAAAAATGCAAAGTTCCAAGTCATTATTACAGAAATGGCTTACAATGTCATCTTGGGAAGACCATGGATTCATGACATGAAAGCAGTCCCATCTACTTTACATCAAGTGATAAAATTCCCTTCCAAATGGGGAATAAGGAAAATCAGGGGTGATCAGCAAACCTCGAGGAATATTAATTCAATAACTCTTAACAACAAAAAAGACGCGGAAGAAACAACGAATTGTCAAACAGAGGATCATCAACAAACAGGTATGGAACAAACTTCTGATCATCTACGTGCCAAATAAATAGATATTCCAATAGGTACGAAAGAGGATAATGACGAAACAAATCCTGTAATCATCAAGAATGAGCCAAAACATGCGGACATAGACTCAGACCAGATTTCATTCGTGAACCAAAAGAAGAAGAACATATCAAAACAACTGCTGAAGAACTCGAGGATGTTCCCATCTCTGAACAAAAGCCTGAAAGGAAAATTTACATTGGCATAAAATTGTTGGAAAGATTAACTCCAGAACAAAAAGGTATGTTAGTCAATTATTTAAAGGCTAATGAGGATTGTTTTGCATGGTCCCATTCGGATATGACAGGTATCCTACCAGAAGTGATGACTCACAAATTAAACGAAGATCCATCGTTCGTACCTGTTAAACAAAAGAAACGAAAGCAAGGACCTTTTAAAAATCAAGTGATCGATGAAGAAGTCCAAAAGCTTTTAAATATAGGTTCGATACGGGAGGTAAAGTATCCTGACTGGCTAGCTAACACAGTAGTAGTACCTAAAAAGAACGGCAAATGGCGGGTATGTGTCGATTATACTGATTTAAATAAAGCATGTCCTAAAGATTCATTTCCCTTGCCACATATAGATCAAATGATCGATGCAACCGCGGGTCATGAATTGTTAAGCTTTTTAGATGCATATTCTGGTTATAACCAAATCAAAATGGACCCCTTGGATGAAGAAAAGACTTCCTTCATTACTAACCGGGGGACCTATTGTTATAATGTTATGCCTTTTGGGTTAAAAAATGTAGGTGCCACTTATCAAAGGTTAGTGACAAAAATGTTCCAAGAACATTTGGGAAAAACAATGGAGGTTTACATCGATGATATGCTTGTAAAATCAATACAAGCAGTAGATCATCTACAACATCTCTCTATCACTTTTGATATTTTACGCAGGTACAATATGAAACTCAACCCAGAAAAATGTGCCTTCGGAGTACAATCTGGTAAACTTTTGGGATTCCTTGTGTATAACAGAGGAATAGAGGTAAATCCATCACATATAAAAGCTATAGAAGAAATACCTGAAATCTTGAGAAATAAAAAAGAAGTCCAAAGATTGACAGGAAGAATAGCAGCTCTAGGGAGATTTATTTCTAAGTCTTCCGAAAAAAGCTTTAAATTCTTTGCAGTTCTTAAAAAGCAAAATCAGTTCGAATGGACTGAAGAATGTCAACAGGCTTTAAAAGACTTGAAGGTCTACTTGTCAAAACCACCATTGCTATCAAAGCCAAGAGAAGGAGAAAGATTATACATCTATCTGGCTGTCTTAGAAATTGACGTAAGTGCAGTACTAGTAAGAGAAGAAAGAGGTAAACAATCTCCCATTTATTATGTAAGCAAAACTTTACTAGATGCAGAGACTAGATATCCACATCTAGAAAAATTAGCTTTAGCATTAATAATGGCATCAAGAAAATTGCGTCCTTATTTTCAATGTCATCAAATTACTGTCGTAACTTCATATCCTTTAAGGAATATTTTGCATAAACAAGAACTGTCAGGAAGATTAGCCAAATGGGCCATAGAATTAAGTGAACATGATATAACATATCAACCTAGAACTGCAATTAAATCACAAATATTGGCCGACTTTGTAGCTGACTTTAGCAATAATATTACTCCTGAAGTAGAAAAGGAATTACAACTTTTCAATGGTATAAACCCAGGTCAGTGGACCCTATTTACAGATGGCTCATCTAATATAAAAGGAGCAGGATTAGGTATTGTACTAATATCACCCACGGGTGAAAAGATACGACAAGCAATCAAATGCTATCCAATAACTAACAATGAAGCAGAGTACGAGGCTGTTATTGCAGGTTTAGAATTGGCACGAGAGTTGTCAATTGAAAAAATCGAAATCAACAGCGATTCACAACTGGCGGTAAACCAAATGCAGGGGACTTACATCGTTAGGGAAACTCGAATGCAACAGTACCTAGAAAAGGCACGAGAACTTGTGAGACAGTTCAAAATGTGGAAAATAATACAAATACCTAGAGAAGAAAATGTTTGAAGCAGATGCATTGGCCAACCTCGCAGCAGTTACGGACGTAACCAATAAAGACAACACTATCGTCGTACACCTCTTCCATTCGACAGTCGATCACAGCAAGAATGAGATATCTTTCAATAATCTAACTTGGGATTGGAGAAACAAAATTCTTAACTTTTTGCAGAACGATACCGTGCCTAAAGATAAAAAAATAGCTCAAGCGCTCCGTTGCAAAGCAACGAGATACTGTCTAGTTCACAACACCTTGTACCGCAAAATGTTTGCAGGACCCCTAGCTAAGTGTCTCAGACCTAACCAGACGAAATTTGTGATAAGAGAAGTCCATGAGGGCCACTGTGGAAATCACGCAGATGCAAGATCTTTGGTAAAAACCTTAATCAGAGCAGGATACTACTGGCCTAAGATGGAAGAAGACGCGGAGAATTTCATATCAAAATGTGATAAATGTCAGCAGTTCGCCAATAATATGCACCGACCAACAGAATTATTACATTCTATTATATCACCATGGTCCTTCATGAAATGGGGAATGGATATAGTAGGACCTCTTCCCCCAACTAAAAGTCAGGTACGGTTCCTACTTGTACTTACTGATTACTTCACAAAATGGGTAGAAGCAGAAGCATTCAAACAGGTGCGGGAAAAGGAGGTTAAGAGTTTCTTATGGAGAAATATAATATGCCGGTTCGGAATTCCAAAGGAGATCGTGTGTGATAATGGCCCACAATTTATAGGCTCTCAAATCACAGAATTCTTCGACAGCTGGAAAATCAAACGGATCGCATCAACACCATATCATCCCGTAGCTAATGGACAAGAAGAATCCACGAACAAAATCATCATCAACAATATAAAGAAGCGGTTAGACAGAGCCAAAGGCAATTGGTCCGACGAATTACCAGCGGTGTTATGGGCATACAGAACTACATCAAAAATAGCTACGGGAGAAAGTCATTTCGCACTCGTTTATGGCTCAGAGGCATTAATACCCGTAGAAATTGGCGAACTAAGTCTGAGAGTGACGACAGCTACGAAACAAACGAATGATGTTGAACTCCAAACCAATTTAGACCTTCTCGAGTCACGAAGAGATGCGACCTTAATACGGATGGTAGCTCAAAAGCAAATCATAGAACGATACTACAAACGCAAAGCTCATCTCAGATATTTTAAAATTGGGGACTTTGTACTTAAAAAGGTCTTCCAGTCAACAAAGGAAGCAGGAGCTGGCAAACTAAATCCAAACTGGGAAGGTCCCTATAAGGTCCGAGGCATAGCAGGGAAAGGCGCGTACGAGTTGGAATCCATGGACGGCAGGATTCTACCAACGAGCTGGAACGCCATCCACCTGAAGAAGTACTACTTCTAAGAAAAAGAAGTACCCCCGGTCAAGTATCACATGATCGATTTTATCTTTGAATATTTAAAGTTTACTAACTTTTTTAGATGATAGGCAAAAATCTAACCCATCACTAGATGATGAAATTAGACCTGCAAAGACGCGAGAAAATAACACAATTCCCGATCTAGGGTTACACTTTCTGATGGATATTTTAAAGGGTTAAGCAGTCATCATCTAAAAAAAAAGTATATACCTTCGAGTCCGGAATGTTTTCTTTTTTCAGGGAAAGGACCACAAAGAAGGAATAATCAAGTGCTCGAGATCTCATTCTTCAACGCTCAAACACTTGGGGGACTATATAATATGGAAGGCCAAAATGAAGCAAAAGACTACCAGAAGTCAGAATGCTCGAGCCTAAAAGAACCATTCACCCAACAAGTCAAGTGATACGAGCAAAAGAACTGAAAACTCCGGCACAAGAATTACGAAAGCCTACTCTGAAAACCCTCGAACCATGTTCAGGTTAGAAGGCAAAATATTAGCTACGAAGAAGAAATGTACATCTCTTATACAAAAAAAATATTACGTCAAAAACAGTTAGGGATAGAAGATCATCATCATTGTACTTAGCCAAAACTGTTATAATCAAAACAGTTATGAAATCTTTGTACTCAAATAAAAAACTGTTATTCAAATAAAATAGTTACGGATGAAAGATCAAAACCCTTCTATATATATTCTCAAAACTGTTATCAAATAAAACAGTTACGGTTTACAATACATTTCTCTCGTACTTACAATTGTTGCAAATAAAACAGTCATGGGAAAAACCCAATACTTACAAAAACTGTTACTAATGAAAAATAGTTACTTCTTTGTATTAACTCGAAAAAACTGTTATCTACTAAAAACACTTACGAAATACAAGTGATTATCAAATCTGTTAAAACAAAACAGTTGCAACATGAGTTTTAGAT
>MDKH01018577.1:0-18152 GCA_005239495.1 Nicotiana undulata
GTTCATTTACTAAAACTTCAGACTAAACATGCTTAAGTTATTTAGTTCATTTGCTAAAACTTCGGACTAAACATGCTTAAGTTTTTTTGTTCATTTGCTAATACTTCAAACTAAATATGCTTAAGTATTTTAGTTCATTTGCTTTGCTAAAACTTCACACCAAAACATGCTGAAGTTTTCTCCGAAACCTCACTCTAAACAAGCTGAAGTTTTTTTGTTCATTTGCTAAAACTTCATACTAAACATGCTTAAGTTTTTGTCTTGCAGTATATAATTTTCTAATGAGTTTTTTTAATGCAGTTGAAGTTATTTAGTTCATTAAAACTTCATACCAAAACACACTGAAGTTTTGTCGTGCAGTTTACCGTTTTGTCAATAGTCTTGAAAAGCAAAATCATCTTTTTAAAATAATTTTAACAAAAAAAATGGGTACGGATGCAAACAGAAAAACAAAACGAGTATAAATTAAAAGGGGGCTACCAAATAGGGCGCCCCATGCAATTATTGTTAGGGGTTGTCCTGGTTTTCTTACCATATTTGATTTTCCCATTTCTTGAAAGAAAGGATAATCTATTTACCATAATTGGGTTTTCCTTTTTGCACAAGGAAGTTATAATTCTTTCATGTTTGGTTAGTCCTTTTTCTTGTAGGAAAAAGTTTGGACTTCTATAAATTAAGGATCTTTCCTTCTCATTCAGTAGCATCCACGATGTAGCCATATGGGTTTGAGAGTCGTGTTTAGGGGGAGAACTTTACGGGACAAGCGTAATGTGTCACTTTGCCTCTTCGTGAGGTTGTTCTCTCAATATCTTTGCTCTCTTTATTATAGTGGATTGCTCATCTCCGCCGTGGACGTAGGTCAATTAACCGAACAACGTTAAATGTTTGTGTCTCTTTTGGTATATTTCTCTTTTATTGTCTGATTTATCGTCGTATAAGGTTTCCTTTACTAGTTTCGGCATGACGCCTGATTTTTCGGTCCTAATAATTTTTACTCATTAGACTTCGATACATAATGGGAAGACTTTGGTAGACAGTGAGAGTATTTTTGTTTCTCATTCGATATTCGGTATCTGCGGGGCAACTAATTTCGATTCGCATCGAAAAATCCTGCAACGAGAGTAAAACGCTACCTATCCAAGATGGCTTTATTCGTAAGGTTTAAACTTCAAGCTTCTAACTCCACCACAAGCTTTAATCGTATAGATAGTGAGAGTTTCTCTAAGTACGTGCTAGTTAGAGTGTAAAATACTGTACTGACTACTGAGTGTACAAAAGAAAGAAGTGTATAGTACTTCCACTTCCTCGATTTCATTTTACTGCATGTGACATTATTTCTTTACTGGTTGGGTCTAAAAATATTTTTTTATATTTAAAATACTTTAACTTTAAATCTTACATTTTACCTTTAATAATATGTTTTTATTTTTACAGAAATCACAAGATATGTCCAAAATCATAAGTTCTCAAAAATAAACATCTTAAACTAATTTTAAGATAGAAATATTATGTGTTTGATTTAGAAATAATAGGACTGTGTTTGTAATTAAATGTGTTTACCCTAAAACCTGAGTAACAATTTAAATTTATAATGAGGTCTTAAAGATATGCGATTTAGTCCAATATTGATTGTTTAACAAGAAGATAAGTGTGTAAGTTTAGTAACCAAGTTAGATCAAACCAGTGTATGAGCATGCCTCGACCTCGAGCCAAAATGACATCGAGATAGACCTCGATGAACAGTAAAATAAAACAAAGAGAATATAGTAAAACTAAAGGACAACTCTGAGAAATGAGCGCAAAAATAAAGGTGTATATTCTTTGCCAATGATTGATGATGCTTACAAATGTGCAGCCCCCCCCCCCCTCCTTTATATAATAGGGGAGGGTCCTAGATATGGTACATTTTTATTTTCAGAAAGGAATCTAATTGGTACAGCTGTCTAACGGATTGGTACGAATTCGTACGACCCCGTTCCGGGATTTACGCCTTGATCCTTGTGCCATTGTGGAATTCCCGCCTATTCTGGTATTAGCCCAAATCGGCATTATTTCGAGGTAGCTTGCACTCGGACCCCAATGTCGTATGCTTCGATTCTCGAGGTCTGCACTTCTTCATTTGCCTCGAACTCGATCTGTCTTGATCCATATGATCATGGCCTCGGGGTGACCTCTCGAGCTTATGAAATCGGACAATTCAATTTCGACCATATACAGATAGTCCCCGTGTTTCTTTGAATAAAATGACAAGAAACGATTTGAATCTCGAATTTCCGAAGTCTCCGATGGTGACATCATCTCGTAAGTGTTGAAGCGACTGAAACGTCCCATCAGTTCGCTTTCCAAAAACAGTAAATGTATGCCAGTGTTGGTCGGCCACTAGCGCTACTGAACGGTCGTCGATTCTCTATATATACTCGGTTATTTGCCTCATTAAGGACTTTCGCCTCTTCTTGCAACTCCTCTTTCTCTCTACCTTCTCTTCTTCCGCCACCAGTTCCTCCGCCTTATCAACGATAAAAAACGCCAAGACTTGTTCCTTCCACCTTTTTCAACAAGAATTGATGGCCAAAACTTCCAAATATGTCCCTCAAAAAGAGGGAACTTCATCTTCTTCCTCCCGTCCGGCTGGTGGCAAACCGCCGACCCTCCACGAGATCGTCCCGGGTGGTTGTTCCCTACAAAAAGACTTCATGGTTGAGAATCCTCCCGATGTCCCTGGACGACGCGAGCACGCTTCGAGGTACATATGTTCAATAGCAAGGAAACACCTCGACGCCGTGAGAAAAGAATGCGGCTGGGAGGAGAAGGGCGTGATACAGATCCCCACTTGTGAAGAGGATATTACTACTCACGTAAAGGGGTTCTTAAGTGTGTATACTTATCCCTTTATGTTGGGTCCTCTCGACCCAATCGTGCTCAAATTTTGCAGAAGGCACCAAGTCACCCTGGGCCAAATCGACCCGTCCTTTTTGGCGGATAGTAATAATGCTCAGATTCTTTGTCAACAAGGTTAGGGGTCTCGAGTTTACCCTTATCCATCTCATCCGCTTATATCGGCCTCAGCTCTTTCGAGGGTTGATCAAGCTTTAACGCCGATCGTAAAAATCCTTCTTTGCCAGTAATTACGAAGATAAAAATCGAGGTTGGATGAGCCGGTTCATCCGGGTGAGGACTGTCAATGTCAACCCATAGGAGCACATGCCGTTCCCCGAGAAATGAAAATTCGAACGTGAGTGGATCCCCTTTCCTTAGTAATTTTCCGTAATTTTGCTATGCTTTGCGTAATATTTTTTCTCTTTTCCGCAGCGATCCCATGGATGCCTAATGCGATCCTCGATCTCAAGGACTGGGTTCATAATCTAGATGCCACCTCGTCATATGAAAAACGCAAGTGGCACGACATGTCAAAGGGCATGTGGGAAGCGAAACACCACGGTACGCGTTTCGATACTTTCTTATTTACCAAGAATGCTCCATTTCTAAGACTTAACTTCATTGTTGCAGGCATTGAAGAGTTCTCTGAGATGAGGCCGCCCCCTCCCGGGGTGAATATCGAGTCCCCGATCTCGAAACCAAAAAAGGACAATAAAAGGAAAAGGTCCTCGAAGCCCGAAGATCCTCAAAATAAGGTGGAGCCCGCTCGGAGGCATAAGAAGAGCGTTGTCATCAATGTGGACATAGACTCACTCCACTAGCTCCTCGATGGTGAAAACGACGAGGTTGAGGGTTTGACTTTGGTGGCCCGAACCAAAAAATCCACCAAGACCGCCAAACCCATCGAAACCGAAACCCTTGGTAGTGATGAGGGGACTTTGAAGGAGAATAAGGATGAAGTTCCCGCGTCGCCTGGCGTCGTGGTTTTTTTTCAACCTTATGATAATACTCCGAAAGGGGCAAGTTTCGGAGCTCCCGTGATCGAGCAAAGCGCCTCAGAGGATCTCCCCGAGGCTATGACAACAGGTCACTCTCCGTCGTTCTCGGTCTATTTTGAGGACGCTATTAGGGATGCTCGGGCCTTGAAGACACCCGAGTTAGGCGTAGCACCTTGTGAGGATGATCCTTTCCATAGTTGCTTCACCGGGGTCGATGATACCGATCTTGCTAATGTGGCCTCAACCTTCGTAGAGGCCCAACGTCTCTTCTCCAGTGTAAGTTTTAGTTTCTTTAATGTTGCAATTTCCTTCCTCGCTTGACTGATCATTCCTTTTTTCTTTGTAGGCTTTTATCAAGTTCAAGGTCGAGCTGAGCCAATGTGAGTCCGAGCTGAACAAGTCCTTGGGCGAAGAGAAAGCCTTGAGGCTCCTTTGCGATCAAAAGGAAGAGGATCTGAAAAACCTTCTATCAGAGTTGGCCGAGGCTCGTGAATTTGAGGATGAACTGGAGAAGCAAGTAACTATTATTTTGAAACGTATGGGTTTCCCCTCCCAGCTTCGGAGGCTAACACTTCGATGTCTCAGCTGCAGCAGAAGGTGGAGATGTTGGAGCAACTTCGAGGTGAGGTCAGCTATGTTAACGCCGAGTGCAACAGATGGAAAGAGAAGATGGACATCCTGGTTGCGGCGAAGGAAACTGCTTTGACGAAGTTATTAGCTGTCGAGGTTCAGTTTCGGAACGCCCAAGAGAGTAGTTCGGCCCAAGTCGAAAAAATTGTTGAACTCAAGGCTATTCTCGCAAAGGTTGAGGCCGAAGTTACTGAAGGCCGAGGCTGAAGTTACTGAAGCCCTGGTCGAATCCAAGAAGATTCAGATTACGGCTGACAAAACGGTCGTCGTTGTTGATACCCAATTTTTCCTCAAACTATTTTAAAATTTGCATATGTACCTTCAAAATCACTTTTTATAATAACTAGCATTTTTCCATAATTTTACATATTTTTATTAATTTCTTTTCCAATTTATTCAGTATTTTTATTCAATAATTATGCATAAATTGTATTACAAATAATTTCAAAATATTTCCCAACTCAATATATCACTTTATCCTATTAGGATTTAATTATTTCACAAACTAGCCAATTTGGCATTAGTTAGCTATAATTACAGTAATTTTACAATTATAGCCTAAAGGTACGTTTTACCATTTAAACCAATAATTAGTCATTTTATATTTTTTAATATTAGCTAATTACCTTAATTTCATTTATTTAGCATTAATTCCACTTTTTGTAATTACTTGCTATTTTATTAATTATTTATCTATTTTAATGGGTATTTAACTAGTAGCCATGTTGAATTTTTAATTGTAGCATAATTAAACCCAAACCCACCTGATTAAAATTGGCCCAAACACCCCCAGGCCCAATACTTAATCCACCCGACCCAATTCTTATTAAATCCTGGCCGTTGATTAATTTTGATCAACGGTCCAGATCGATTGTTACCTAAATTAGATCCTAATGACCTACCCCCCCCCCCTTCCCCTCATTTCACTCCTCTCACATTATCTCTCTATCTCTCTGATTCTCTCTAGATACTTACAGTCTCTTCTTCTCCAATGAAGATGGTTCGTCTCCTCCGTCCACTTCCCTCGCCGGAAACCATGGTCTCTTACCCTTTCTTGGCAACCGCTTCACCTCGCGCCCGTCTAGTGACACCCTGAGGCCCTCAGATGAACCTGGAGCGGTGTAACTCCTCCCATGGTCCCTCATGCCATCTCCGGCCACCTCTGATCTTCTGAGTAAGATCTATGACCCCTCCGGCCAAAGGCTGTTGAAACTTCAAGGTTTTTCATTCTTTCTCTGGGTTCTCTGAAACCCTAAAACTCAAGATTTCCTGATTTTCTCTCAGATCTATGATAGATCTATGTACACTTTAAGCTATTTTGTTGTTTTCTCAAAGGTTCTCTGATTTTCTAAAACGATTCTTCGTTTTCAACTAGGATTTTGTGACCCCGTTTTTGAATAACTTCTTCTATGGGTTTTCAGCATTATCCTAGAATCCCTACTATGTTTTAGTGATTTTTTTTAAGTTTTTCTCTTTATCTGACTCGTCGTGATGAAAACCCTGATTTTATACCTAAAGCCTGAAACTACGGATTTGCCTGCGTGTTTGCATATGTATTTATGTTTGATTGATCTTTACCCTATGTTGTTCGTCCTTGATTCTTCTTACTTCCCTGTCTATCCCACTGCTCACTCCATAACTCACATGACCTCTAATTTCATATACTAGGGTTTCTGATGTCTTGCTTAGCATCCGTGTTATTTCATGTTAATTCTCTTCAATTAGTATTATGCTTGCTCAAATCCTTGATTCTATGATATTTGTTACTCAATTATTTCCCGACTTATTGCTTTGCTTATAATGTGGTTATCCCGTTTATACACAGGGATCTCTATTCACTCGTGTTATTTGAATCTTTATTCACTAGTTGTTGCTTGAATCCCTGATTCACTATGATTTGAAAGTCTAGCTGATCTCCTATGAGATATTCTTACTGATTTCCAATCTCTAATCTATTTCTTACCTTGGTTCGTTACTGTTGACTGATATTTCTTCTTTAATTAATATTTTCTGAACCTAGTCTCAATTGTCTGCTTGATTTGGTTTAAAATTGTCTTCTTATATGTCATGTGCATAGTAACTTTCCTTAATTATGTTTACTTACTAGCCGTTTGAGTTCAACTTTCAATTAAGGGATACCTAATGGCCTGTTATGAACATTATTTTACATTATTTCCTTATTTTTCACTCACCGTTTGAATAATTCCCTTAATTCTAGGGATACTTGTACTGATTTTACAATTAATTGATTTTCTGAGTCCTATAATTACTGGGCAGTCTGATTTTTACCTTATTTTCACCTAGTTCCAAACTATATATATACTCTATCCATGCATTGACACAGAAACAAACTAATTTGTGCACTCTCTCACAACTAAACTTTCTCTCTCTCCCGCGTTTTCTATGCTACTTGCTACTGATTTGAATTAGCTTGCTACAAGCCAAGGCTAATTATTGTGCCTCCCTTAACTTCTGCTTTGGTATTACTATTTCTCCAATACTGGCATGTCCTAATTTATATTTTAGTCTTCAAACCAACATGTTTACATTGCTGTCACAATTCTTGGTAATTCTCATCTATTTTTTACTTATTGTCCTGATTTCTATAATGTAACTAGGATTGCATGTTCTGCCTAGTATATCCAGTTTCCTTTGTTTGGGAGCCTTCCTTTATGTGTTTAAAGTCTGTCTTCATGGAACTTTTCCACTTATGTTTGATATATTAGTTCTGGTAGACTTTACTGTGTTTGATCCTGCCTTGGTTACTTCTATGCTTTACTATGTCCCCAATCCCCTGAATCCCTAAGAATTTCGGATTATGTGCTACCTATTACTTGTTTGTCATCATGTGACCTATGTGTTCCCAACCCCTGCTACCCGTGTATGAAAGCTTGGTTGCTGAACCTGACTTGGTTCTTTGTGTGGTACTAAACATGTTTTGAGTTCTGTCTTTGTTTTCTAATTATCCCTGCTCTCCTCAATATGTTTTCCTAAAAACTACTTTCCCCTAGTTTTACAAGAATGTTTCAAGTAATTTCTTTTCCAGAACTGTTCTTGCTTGCTCTTTTTCCCAAAGCTGTTCCAAACTGTTTTAAAATTATTCTCTCAAACTCCTCAAACTATGAGCACTATAATTATACTCTTAGACACTAGATTTTGCTCCTTTTGTGTGAGCATTGCTTAGGGACTCTTGAACTCCCTCTAAACTTTGACACACAAGAGTTAGCTCTTCCACACTGCACTTACTCCATCTTGGCTATGAGATCTGGGTGTGAGCACTGCCCGGGATCCTTTGAGATCCTTAGGGAACTCTGACACACCCGGATTACGAAAGGTTATGAAATAACAGTACATGGCATTGAGGACCTGGATACTTGGGCCTACTATGGAAGGCTCCCTATAGTTAACTTCTTCTTTTGGTATTTTTATTATATAATTCATATTCAAAGGCTTGTAATAATTTGTAAATACTATTTTGGGGCTGGATAGTAAAAATAGGTGGGGTATGCATGTTATAGTATAAGTATGGGTAGATATCATGTTTCTCTAGGTTTATTTTTCCTATGTGCGCACTAGTAACCATGTCTAGGGATCAAGCATGCCATGCACTTTTTCACTTATGTTGATACATCCGCTTTTCTTTCAGTATATCATCCTCACTTAGAAAATCCTGCTCATAGGATCAGTAATAACAATGAAAAATTGCTATCATGTGATTCTGAAAAAATGTAATTTAAATCCTGCCTTAAAACGAGTGTGTTAGCGAATCTGCAATCATGCTTTGCCATGCTATATATGTAGAGATCATATTCTAGGTAAAACAACTATTAAAACTTGTCACCTATGCTATTCCTGAAGTTATGCATGACGCTGTAACCCTGTATTCATTTAGAAAATCATGTTTAAGTTACCATGCTGCATTAGACATCGTGCAATAGGATCATACTTAGTTTAAACACACGTCTGAAACAATCCCATGTTCTAAATAAACTGTCAATCAATCCTTTGCGCACATTTAGAATCAGATGCTATTAGGATTGATAATCTGGAATCCTTAACAAGTCTGTACAACTGTTGCAGGTTATTTTACACCTAGGCAAGCCTTAGGTAATCAATCACAAGAAATAAAAACCAGATCTGTCTTTGTGATCATGTTTAACTACCAGCATGCTAAAACCAGTAGGCAAATTGATTAGGACCCTTTTCTGAGTAATAAAACAGGTCTACATATCTGTTTATTTTCTAAACTCACTTAGACACCATGTTTTAGGATCCTAAACTTAAATAATTCCCTTAACTATATTTGAGTCGTGCTGTCTAATTGCTTTACTTGCGGAGGTAAACTTGAAGCCTTTACTTACTTTTTCTATGTTCCCATTAACTGCAGTCCTATATGCTTTTGTCTGTCGCCCTAGAATTTTACCTTTAAAACCTTAGGGTCTGCCTAGTAACTCCCTTTAGGATAGTAGTCCTAACCTCCACCAGGACTAATAGGAAGGGGCGGGTAACAGCACGCAATAGAGTTCGTGACCAACACGCGCTTTAGTTACCTTCACGGGGTGGGGAAGGGTAGAATATGGACATGATGACCGATGTGTTAATACCACGTGTAGCCTCTCTTTGAGGAGTGTCATACCGGGTATTGCATTGATGTCATCCATATTATCACAAACCTAGGATATCCTTTACTTTACATGTTTAGACTGTAACTATTTTTCAAAACTTAGCTCTTCTCTAATTATTTCAAACACCTTGTATGCTTAAGGACTTAAACCCCCTCTTATTTGAGCCTTTATTTGTTTGTTTGTTAAATCGTACAAATTCACAAAAGCTATTTGGTCGGGAACCACGCTTGTGGATCCTGAGGGGTGCCTAACACCTTCCCCTTAGGATAATTTCAAGCCCTTACCCTATCTGTGGTTAACAACGTAGTTGTAAATGAACCCCTTTGGTTCCCTAACGCACCTTTAAAATTTTTAGGTGGCGACTCTAAAAAATGCAAACCCCTTCCCAAAAGGAAAGAGTTGTCTCAACCCAAATGTCCTGAACCCCATCTCCGCGAGGAAAAAAGGGGCGCGACAACATGGCGACTCTGCTGGGGATTATAGGCTTTTACCATTTCAAATCACTTTGTGAATTTGTACCTTTTCTTTGTTTAATATTTGCACCCTTTCCTCTCCCCTTTGCGTGCAATTAATTGTTTATTTTCTTTCAAGTAGTTACCCTTCCCCAAAACGAAACTGTCATGTTTTCTTTGTTTTCCTTTGTAACCACTTTAAATTATAATTGTTGTATTTACCGCTCTCTTAAAACGTGCAAATACATGACAACCTGCTTTTAATGCTTATTATTGCATAATCATGCTCAACATTCATACTCCACTTGTGCCAAACAAAATACTGTAGCAACGCTTGATGAGTGGTTGTGCTCTTCCTATATTATTACCCCCTAAATTGGGAAAGGCTTATTTGCGGTAAAACTAGTCGATCAATGGTGCAGTCGACGGTTCCGTGCCTTCCCCCTTGAGTTGTCCGCTCAAGGGTACCAGTCTAAAACCCTATAGAAACCTTACTTCGTTATATTGTTGCATGCATCATGGTCAAACCTAGCCGAGCTAAAGTGTTGTCCGCACGATAGCTTTTAAGAAAGCCTTGTCCAAAGTCCACTGGGTTTCCCTAAACCCAAACAGACACCATCACGTTCTGTGCATTTATTTGGAGAAATAAATGCTTCATGCTAATTGTTGATATTAAATAGTCGAGTCTGGTGGGGTTAAGGGTCTAACCTTGTTTGCCTTGCAGAAATATGAGGCACGAAGTCCCCAGGGTCGGCATGGTCACCAACATCCACCCAAAATTGCTGAGTTGGTGGGAAGATCTGCATTCTGGTGACAAAACCCTCGTCAAGAAATACCCTGGGTAATCTACCATCCCTCCTGGACATCCAGCCTAATAACATTAGCCGAGGGGACCAAAGGTGGACATCTAGACAGAGCATAGCTACTGCTAGGACTCCGCGAGCTGGGGAATCTATTCGAGGGAATCAAGGATGCCGAGTCTGGGGAAGGTCCTTCTGGGACCAAGTAGATAGGAATTTACTTTTTCACTTTAATTATGTAATAAGGTCAATGGCCATTAGTGATTTTATTTCTTTTTTATTTAGTGTCGTTTTGGGATTCGTCTATTTTTATATTAATGAAATAAGTCATTTAGCATTTCAAGTTCTCCAAATCAATTTGTCGCTAGGCCTACCTAGGGCACAAATAGGTTCCCGAATTAGGACGCAATTTACATTCCCGCACTATGTGTTTAAATACTGTAATACTTTTTCATAATCCTCACTACTTGGTTACCTTTTGTTTTTGCTTTTCTTTTTATTATTATTCCCCTCCCCAAAGGTTGGTTCGTGCACCCTGGCACCATCGTCATACCTCACAAGATCCAAGGGCCCTCCACCCTCTCCTCCTCCTCCTCCCAAAGGCAGAAACAAAGGCAAAAAGAAAATGGAAGATTCAGGCAACATCAGGAAAGAAAACACAGTTGAATGGGTAGAGGCCACTGACGGCCAGGGTATTCGGGTCCAAAATAAGACTATGTCGCATCTAGAACATAAGCCCTCAGGGTAGTAGGGCTAAACAAGCACTATCCATTGCCTTTCATCAAATGATTTCCCTTTTCGCATTTTCAATCCCTGCAATAAGATCTTCAATGTTCAAAACATTTATTCAATTTATAAAAAGCACTTTTAAGTTTTATGAATCAATATTTATTACTGTTATTTTTCTCTCACTACTTTATCTATACAATATTACTATTACTTGTCTTGATGAACCAATGACTGTGACATGCAACGAGACAACGCAACAAACGGACATTGACTCAGAAGAAGATGATATACCTGACGAGATTGTCAAAGAAGTCGAGAATTTTGAGAACATACCTAAGTCCAACCTGGACGAGACCGAAATTATCAACCTGGGAGATTTGGAAAACGTCAGGGAAACACGAATCAACATTCATTTGTCACCGTCAGAAAAGAAAAAATACACAGATTTTTTGAAGGAGTATGCGGATATATTCGCCTGGTCGTATGATGACATGACTGGTCTAAGCACGTCTATTGTGGCTTACAAACTGCCAACCAATCAAATGTGTCCACCGGTAAAGCAAAAGCTCAGAAAATTCAAACCTGACATGAGTTTGAAAATCAAGGAAGAAGTTACCAAGCAGATCAATGCCAAGGTTCTCAGGGTAGTTGAGTACCCAACATGGTTAGCCAACATTGTGCCAGTGCCAAAGAAGGATGGGAAGGTCAGAGTCTGTGTCGACTACCGGGATCTGAACCGGGCCAGTCCGAAAGACAACTTCCCTTTGCCAAATATACACATCCTGATTGACAATTGCGCCAAGCACGAACTACAATCATTAGTGGATTTCTTCGCTGGTTATCATCATATTTGGATGGATGAGGAAGATGCTGAGAAAATGGCTTTCATTACGCCGTGGGGAGAGTACTGTTACAAGATGATGCCATTCGGCCTGAAGAATGCAGGGGCCACCTACATGAGGGCTATGACCACCGTATTCCACGACATGATTCACAAGGAGATCGAGGTATATGTGGATGATGTTATTATCAAGTCCAGGAAAGCCACAGACCACATAGAAGATCTGAGGAAGTTCTTCAATAGGTTGCGGAAATATAACCTGAAGCTGAACCCCACAAAGTGTGCATTCGGGGTTCCTGCTGGGAAGTTGCTGGGATTTATTGTGAGCCGCCGGGGAATAGAATTGGATCCGTCAAAAGTCAAGGCCATTCAAGAACTGCCGCTGCCATGGAACAAGAAAGATGTGATGAGTTTCTTGGGGAGGCTTAATTACATCAGCCAGTTTATCGCATAGTCTACAGTTATCTGTGAGCCGATCTTCAAGATGATGAAGAAGGACGCTGCAACCAAATGGACCAATGATTGCCAAAAGGCCTTCGACAGAATCAAGGAATATTTGTCAACACCGCCAGTCTTGGTACCACCTGAGCCAGGTAGACCTCTGTTACTCTACCTTGTCGTGTTAGATGGAGCTTTCGGTTGCGTTCTGGGGCAACACGACGAAACAAGAAGGAAGGAACAAGCTATTTACTATCTTAGCAATAAGTTCACTCTGTATGAGGCTCGATATTCTCTTCTGGAAAGCACCTGTTGTGCTTTGACTTGGGTCGCTCAAAAGCTAAGGCATTATATCTGTGCCTACACCACATATCTCATATCAAGGATGGATCCTTTGAAGTACATCTTTCAGAAGCCCATGCCCATTGGCAAGCTAGCCAAGTGGAAAATCTTGCTGAGTGAGTTAGACATTGTTTATGTAACTCAGAAAGCAGTCAAGGGACAGACACTGGCAAACCATCTTGCTGAGAATCCTGTGGATGGAGAATACGAACCTCTGAAAACATATTTTCCTGACGAAGAGTTATCGTTCATAGGGGAAGATATTGCAGAATCTTATGACGGTTGGAGGATGTTCTTTGATGGAGCAGCAAACTTCAAAGGAGTTGTCATTGGAGCAGTCCTAGTATCAGAAACCAGTCAGCATTATCCAGTATCAGCCAAACTCAGATTCCCCTGCACCAACAATATGGTCGAATATGAAGCCTACATCTTAGGGCTTAACATGGCCATTGATATGAACGTCCAGGAGCTGTTAGTAATCCGTGATTCAGACTTACTGGTACATCAGGTATAAGGAGAGCGGGCAAACAAGAATTCCAAGATACTGCCATATCTGCATCACGTGCAGGAATTGAGAAAGAGGTTCACGAAGATAGAATTCTGGCATATCCCCAGAACCCAGAATGAGTTCGCCGACGCATTGGCTACTTTGTCCTCAATGATTCAGCATCCAGACAAAAATTTCATTGATCCCATCCTAGTGAAAATCCATAATCAGCCAGCTTACTGTGCTCACGTCGAAGAAGAAGCAGACGGAAATCCTTGGTTTCATGACATCAAGGAATATTTGGCAAAAGGTGATTACCCAGAGCTTGCGAATCCCACTCAGAAACGCACACTTCGAAGACTATCCAACAATTTCTTTCACAGCGGAGGAATCATGTATAGGAGGACTCCCTATTTGGGGCTATTAAGGTGTATTTACGCAAAGGAAGCATCAAAACTACTAGAGGAAATTCATGCTACGACCTGCGGCCCACATATGAACGGTTTTGTTCTGGCAAAAAAGATACTCCGAGCCGGTTACTTTAGGATGACTATGGAAACGGACTGCATCCAGTATGTCCGGAAATACCACCGGTGTCAAATACATGGAGATATGATAAAGGTACCTCCAAATGATCTCAATGCAACAAGCTCACCATGGCCGTTCGCCGCCTGGGGCATGGACGTTATTGGACAAATCGAGCCTGCCGCCTCCAACGGACACGGGTTCATTCTGGTAGCCATTGATTACTTCACTAAATGGGTCGAGGCAGCCTCCTACAAAGCAGTTACTAAGAAAGTCGTGGCCGACTTTGTCCGCGACCGCATTGTTTGTCGGTTCGGAGTTTCAGAGTCAATCATCACCGATAATGGTTCCAATCTCAACAGTGACTTGACGAAATCTATGTGTGAAACTTTCAAGATCGAACACAAGAATTCCAAAGCTTACCGACCTCAGATGAATGGATCCGTTGAAGCCGCCAACAGAAACATCAAGAAGATACTAAGGAAGATGATAGAAAGGCACAAGCAGTGGCATGAGAAGTTATCATTTGACCTATTGGGATACCGCACCACAGTCTGCACATCAACAGGGGCAACTCCCTATATGCTAGTTTATGGTACAGAAGCAGTTATTCCTGCCGAAGTTGAAATTCCAACTCTAAGGATTATGCAAGAAGTCGAGCTCAGCAACGCAGAATGGGTAAAGAACCGTTATGAGCAACTAGCCCTCATAGACGGAAGGAGAATGAATGCAGTATGCCATGGTCAACTCTATCAGAACAAAATGACTAGAGCCTTCAACAAGAAAGTCAAGCCGAGATAGTTCACACCAGGGCAACTGGTGTTAAAGAAAATCCTCCCACATCAGGATGAAGCCAAAGGGAAGTTCTCTCCCAACTGGCAAGGTCCGTATATGGTTTACCGAGTGCTGACCGGAGGAGCACTTATACTTGCGGAAATGGACAGAGAGGTTTGGCCAAAACCAATCAATTCAGACGGAGTCAAACGCTACTATGTGTAATCTTTATGCTTTTACCAGTGATGTAAATTGAACTACGCCTGACCTGATTTCCGTTTAAGAGGGGATACGCAGGAAGCCCTATGGGTTCGGTCACAATTCAATAAAAATTCCATTTTTCCCCGTAATTTGAAACTGGGGAAGAATTTTGAGGAGGACCGAAGCAAGTTCAGCCGATCACCGCACGAGCAACAGTCAGAAGCATCCATCCGTCAAACTGGGGCAAAAGTTTGAGGAGGACCCTCAAAATTCCGTAGCAAGAGAGGTTGCAATGTCCCGAACCGTGTCACGGTCGTCGGTTCATCTAAAATTACTTTAGATTATATGTTTATGTTATACTTTTACAAAATCATACATACTTATTCTTGAAACAACTTGTTTAGCAAATGCTACCCCTAATGATGCAGACTGTATCATCAGATCAAACAGAACGAGCCAGCAAAGACAGGGGGGATACGAACTAACCGTTCCCCTTAACAAAACTCACGATTTTTCTGTGGATGCAGGCACAAAGAACAAACACGCAGAGAAGTCTGAAACTTCATCACAATCGCAAAGGCCAAAGGTCGATGCCCACACAAAAGGACAAACATGTTCAAGATCACAATCCTCAAAACCATCACACTTGCCGTCATCTATTATCAATAATGCCCCGCAGTCACAATACCCTCAATAATCGCAATGTCGATGTCTATCACCAGCTAAGATTTCCTACCGTCATTTATTTTCTTACATAAGGCTACCATTATGCCTTCTGAGACTAAACGTTGTCTCTCTCTGTATTCGCATCTTTGCATAAGGCTACCATTTTGCCTTCCGAGACTAAGCATTATATTCATCTGCGCATCTTTGCATAAGGCTACCATTCTGCCTTCCGAGACTAAGCACTGTTTCCATCTGCATTATCTTTGCATAAGGCTACCATTCTGCCTTCCGAGGTTAAGCTCTAACTCCGTCTGCATTCTCATCTTCGCATAAAGCTACCATTCCGCCTTCCGAGACTAAGCACTGTCTCCATCTGCATTATCTTTACATAAGGCTACTTTTCTACCTTCCGAGACTAAGCACTGTCTCCATCTGCATAAGGCTACTTTTCTGCCTTCCGAGGCTAAGCTCTGCCTCCAATTTATTTTCCGAGACCACAGATGTATCAAGCATTGTTCATTTTGCTTTCATTTCGGGCTACGCTCTGCCCCTTTAATTCGCAAGACTAAGCTCTGTCTTGTTAGCATCATACTATTGCATCTTCATGGGCTGAAATATCGCCAACCTATCCAAAGGCGTCAACGTTCGGAGGCACCATCTTCATAGCCCGAGAACACCATGTCATGGCCTAAGAATCTCTTTTATCATCTTGCATATCATTATTCAAAGACGTCATGGTTCGGAGGCACCATCCTCATGGCCCGAGAACATCATTTTCATGGCCTGCGAATCCTGCATCAAGCAATTCATGGCCCAGGACGTCATGGTCTGAGGACGTCATCCTTAACCGTCCGAAGACATCATTCATGGTCCGACGGGAACTTGTATCTTGTTTAAATTACGCACAATATATGCTTGTATTGTTTATTTGCAGGTAATCCGGCAATCAACGGCCATCCCGGTAGGAGCGGACTCGCTCCAGCTCTCCTAACCATCCCCGTAAGCCGCTTGTTCACCTAACCCTATACGTTGCGTCCGTCCTTGTAAAACTTCATCGGTATACTTCGCCAATGACTCCTGAACTACTTACGACCTGATTCCTGTAAAACAAGGGTTATGTAGGCAACTCAGAAACCAGAGTGCGGCCTAAATTCCTTCAAACCATTTCACTCGGTCAAAATTGGCCATCATATCTTTACCCGACAACTCTTTCATCCTTCCCGGGTAAAGAGGGGCAGCTGTTGATACTCAATTTTTTCCTCAAACTATTTTAAAATTTGCATATGTACCTTCAAAATCACTTTTTATAATAACTGGCATTTTTCCATAATTTTACATATTTTTATTAATTTCTTTTCCAATTTATTCAGTATTTTTATTCAATAATTATGTATAAATTGTATTACAAATAATTTCAAAATATTTCCCAGCTCAATATATCACTTTAATCCAATTAGGATTTAATTATTTCACAAACTAGCCAATTTGACATTATTTAGCTATAATTACAGCAATTTTACAATTATAGCCTAATGGTACGTTTTATACCATTTAAACCAATAATTAGTCATTTATATTTTTTTTAATATTAGCTGATTACCTTAATTTCATTTATTTAGCATTAATTCCACTTTTGGTAATTACTTTCTATTTTATTAATTATTTATCTATTTTTATGGTTATTTAACTATTAGCCATGTTGAATTTTTAATTGTAGCCTAATTAAACCCAAACCCACCTGATTAAAATTGGCCCAAACATCCCAGGCCTAATACTTAATCCGCCCGACCCAATTCTTATTAAATCATGGCCGTTGATCAATTTTGATCAACGACCCAGATCGATTGTTACCTAAATTAGATCCTAATGACCTACCCCTTCCCCTTATTTCACTCTTCTCACATTATCTCTCTATCTCTCTGATTCTCTCTAGAGACTTCCAGTCTCTTCTTTTCCGATGAAGATGGTTCGTCTCCTCCGGCCACTTCTGTCACGACCCAATTCCCCCTCCGACTGAGTCTCGTGACTGCACCTAGTCTAGACGACTAGGTAAGCCTATTTGATCAACAAGAATCTAAGATAACAAGCAAGGACAGTAATAAAACGAACTAAAGCCATAGTTATACTCTACGCCGCTTAGCGTTACAGTTTGCTATACCCACGACCCGGAATAGTATCAATACATCACAAGCTGACTCTACGCCTCAATATGTACAACTGGAAAGAAACGACAGTATAGTCTCATCTACAAGTGCTAACTACACTAAGATAGGAAGGGGACTCAGAGATCTGCGGACGCTGCACATTATACCTCAAGTCTCCTGGCACTGGCTGCTGGCTAACGGTGATACTGCGTACTGGGACCTGGATCTGCACATGGGGAAAAACATGCGCAGAAGGGCGTGAGTACTCCACATTCGGTACTCAGTAAGTGCCAAGCCTAACCCTAGTCAAGTAGTGACGAGGTCAGGTTGAGGCCCTACGGAGGTTTGCAAAATAACAGGTATAATAAACAAGTAAGTAAAACAGGTAATAATTAACAGAAATTCTAAGTAATGACTAGCAAGAAAAGGTATAGTTAAGTGCTCGGATCAACGCAATATATATAAAGCTCAATAAGAAGGAAAGGCACAATGCAAAGCCATATGAGGGAAAGGCTCAGGTCTATGCCCGCAGTCCCTAGGTATGAAATGCGGTATGAGGAAAAGGCTCAGGTCTCCGCCCGCAATCCCTATGTATGCAATGCAGTATGAGGGAAAGGCTCAGG
>ML298729.1:405-25208 GCA_005239495.1 Nicotiana undulata
GGCCATTGCTCCCCTCTTTTCTCTTCTTTACTCTCTTTTTGCTCAATTTCACTCCAATTTGACCTTAACCACTTCATGGCATCATTTTCCTGCAAATAGAGCAATTATACACTGATAGTAACCTCAAATACCCATTGAGCAGCACAAAATCTACTAAAAAGAGGCTAAAATGAGTGGTAAAATTGCCACTCATCACCTGCGTAGCTCGACCTTGAACTTATTGAAAGTCTACAAAGAAGAAAATAATGATTAGTCGAGCAAAGGAGGGCATTGAAACATTAAAGGAGTTACAACATTACAAGATTAGAACTTACACTGGAGAAGAGACATTGGGACTCTTCAAAGGTCGAGGCTGCATCAGCAAGATCGGCATCATCGACCCCAACAAAGCTACCCTAGAAAGGATCGTCCTCACTGGGACTCCGTCTAACTCGGGTGTCTTCAGGGCCCGAGCTTCTCTAATAGCGTCCTCGGAATAGGCCGGGAGCGACGGGGAGTGACCTGCTGTCATGGCCTCGGGGAGATCCCCTGAGGCGCTCTGTTCGCTCACAGGAGCTCCGAGACTTGCTCCTTTTGGAGTACTATCAGATGGTTGATAAACAACCACGACGTCAGGCAACGCGGCGCCCTCGTCCTTATTTTCTTTTGAAGTCCCTTCTTCGCGGCTAGGGGCTTCGGTTTAAACAGACTTGGCAATCTTGGTGGATTTTATTGTTCGGGACACCAAAGACAAACCCTCAACCTCGTCGTCTTCATCATCCATGAACTGGTGGACTGAGTCTATGTCCACATTGATAATGACGTTCTTCTTGCACCTCTGAGGGGGCTCCACTTTGTTTTGGGGATCCTCAGATTTCGAGGACCTTTTCCTTTTATAATCTTTTTTTGGCTTTGAAATCGGATACTCAATGTTCACCCCGAGAGGGGGCGGCCTTATATAAGAGAACTCTACAATGCCTGCAACAATGAAGTTAAGTCCTAGAAAGAGGATCATTCTTGGTAAGTAAGAAAGTATCGAAACATGTACCATGGTGTTTTGCCTCCCACATGCCCTTAGACAAGTCTCTCCACTTACGTTTGTCGTACGACGAGGTGGCGGCTAGTTTACGAACCCAGTCCTTGCGGTCGAGGATTGCATTGGGCATCCACGGGACCGCTGCGGAAAAAGGAAAAGAATATTATGCGAAGCGTAACAAAAACAACGAGAAATCACTAAGGGGAAGGGATCCACTCACATTGGAAGTTCCATTTCTCGGGGAATGGCATGTGCTCCTCAGGAATGATGTCGATGGTCCTCACCCGGATGAACCGGCTCATCCTACCTCGATCTCTATCTTCGTCATTAATGGGAAAGAAGGATTTAGTCGATCGGCGTTAAAGTTTGATCAAGCCTCGAAAGAGCTGAGGTTAGTATAGGCGGATGAGATGGCTTAGGGTAAACTCGAGCCCCTCGGCCTTGTCGACGAAGAACCTGAGCATTATTACTCTCCGCCAAAAGAACGGGTGGATTTGGCCCAAGGTGACTTGATACCTTCTGCAAAACTCGAGCACGATGGGGTCGAGAGGACCCAGCGTAAAGGGATAAGTGTACACACTTAAGAACCCCTTTACGTAAGTAGTGATATACTCTTCACGGGAAGGGATCTGTACCACGACCTTCTTTTCCCAGCCGAATTCTTTTCTCACAACGACGAGGTGTTTTCTCGCAATTGAACATATGTACCTCGAGGCGTGCTCACGTCGGCCAGGGACATCGGGAGGATTCTCGACCGTAAAGTCCTTTTGTAATGAACAACCGCCCGGTATAATCTCATGGAGCGCCGGTGGTTTACCGCCGACCGGACGAGAGGAAGAAGAGGAAGTTCCCTCTTTTTACGTAACGGATTTGGAAGTTTTTTCCATCGATTCTAGTTGGAAAAAGGAGAAGGAAATAAGTTTTGGCGGTATTAGCGTTGATAAGGCGGAGGAACTGGTGGTGGAAGTGAAGAAGTTAGAGAGAAAGGAGGAGCTGTAAGTAGAAGTGAAAGTCCTTAATGAGGAGGATAACCGAGTATATATAGAGAGAGTCGGCGACTGTTCAGTGGCACTAGTGGCCGACCGACACTGGCATGCATTTAATGTTTTGGGGAAGCGAACCGATGGGACGTTTCGGCCGCTTCAGTACTTACGTCATGGGAATGATGTCACCATCGGGGACTTCGGAAATTTGAAGATTCAAATCGTTTCTTGTCATTTCATTCTAAGAAACGCGGGGACTATCTGTATACACTAGAAGTCGGGGGAACCCGATTTCGGGAATTCGAGTTATTACCCCGGGTCCGAGTTCAAATGAATCGAAGTCGGAATCGAATCTAGCTAAGAAGTGCATATTTGGGGGATCAAATCGAGGGTTGAACATGACCTACCTCGAAATTGTACCATTATGAATTTGTACAAGAATGAGCGGGAATTTCTCAATGGCACAAAGATCAAGGTGTAAATTCCGGAACGAATTCGTACGAATTCATACAAATCTGTTAGACAGCTGTACCAATTAGATCCTTTTCCAAAAAAAAAATGTACCATATCTAGGACCCTCCCCTATTATATAAAGGGAAGGCTGCTTATTTGTAAAGATCATCTAATCATTGGCAAATGATATACATCTCTACTTTCGTGCTCATCTCTCAGAACTGTCCTTTAGCTTTTTACATTCCCTTTGCTTTATTTACTGCTCATCAAGGTCCACCTCGAGGTCACCTTGGCCCGAAGCTGAGGCCAACTCATACACTGGTTTGATTTAATTTGCTTACTCAACTCACCTACTTATTTTCTTGTTAAACAATGAGTATTGAATTAAATCGCTTATCTTTTAGACCTCATTACAAATTTAAATTGTTACTCAGATTTTATGGTAAACATTATCATTAAGTTTGTTAGATTATCACAACATAACAAGAAGGCATAGAATAGTATAACAGTAGATATATTTAGTTAATTTCTTAGAAGGATATTTTTGACCCTTTTCCTTTATGATTATTGATTATGTAGAGAGCTATACAGCTGTATCGTTTTGCATGATCTGATTTGACGACAACCCCACAATGGATGAATTTTATGATTAGGGAATCAAGTGGTTGAGTGCTAAGATTTAGCGACTCTTTCCCGAAACTTGAACGAGAATTTTGAACTTAACTCTATCACTTTCATATTGAATATAGCATTTTTATAATTTTGGTTTGCACGACAATCATATATGTTTTCAAAAGTAGAACTTAGAGCCCGTTCGGACATAAAGAAATTTTTTCCTTTTTTCCAAAAATATTTTACTTTTTTTTCAAAATCAGTGTTTGTTCATAAAGTTTTCAATTTTCACTTGAATATGTGTTCATAAAGTTTTCAATTTTCACTTGAATATATATTTTCGAAAATTTGAAAAACTCAAAATTTTGACTCAAATCGCGCACAAAACTTCAAAAACGACACTAAATTATATTCATGACCAAACACAACCCTAAATTTTAAATATCATTTTTACTTAAAATAAATTTCACCATTTTTAGAATTTTATAATTCTTATGTCCAAACGCCCACTTAGTAGTTTGACATGATTAATAAGCAATGGAAACAATATAAACTAATTATGATCAACCTTGTTTCTTTCCTTTTCGTTTCTTCTACGTAATTTTTATAAATAATCTATCTAGATTTTCAGTTCCGGAATAGCGAAAGCATATATCTAACTATTTCCGATCTCCCAAATTTAGCAACACATGGAAACCCTCAAAAATGATTGTTGACTTTTACATTTTATAGAATATATGTATTTTGATTTCTTAAATAATCTCAAAACTAAATTTCTAATACTCAAAATGTTCCGAAAAAAGTTGACTAGTGAGTTCCGTCACATTGTATTTCTTATTTTGAAACATTATCTTTGTTACAGTACATTATTTAGATTAGGGATAACCAGACAGGCATCGCGCGGCGAAGGTGTCTTCCTATCGATCAGATTTCATTCTAAGATCCATCTTTGAAGTTTGAAAGTCAAAAGGCAGTATTAGATATATTGTGGGCACACACTATACAATTTAATAATGTAACTTGGTTTTCCTTGACCAAAGCCATAGTGCTAAAATAGGAAACACATATCCATTGATAGTATAAATGAGTTTTTAGACGATCAGCGCAATTATAAAAGATAACTCGTTTTATTTTTTCAAATTACTAATTTAACATTATTAATAATTATCTTTAGTATAGTACATTTTAATGATTTGGTAATGTATAAATTAAGCCCAACAAGAAAAGCTGGACCCCAAAATGGACACTTATAATCTAATGGGGTATTGAAAAAATGGTAAAAATTGCACAGGGCGCCCTATTTGGTCGTCCCCATTTAACCTGTACCCATATTTTTAAAATTATTTAACTTATACCCTAAGTTTTACAACTTCACTCACTCCTTCTTCCAGCTACCTGTGCAAAACTTCTGCTTATTTAGTGCTGAACTTTTTACAAATGAACTAAATAACTCCAGCATCTTCTGCTGAAGTTTTTGAAAAAGCTTTATGACAAAACTAATGAATCCAGGACAAAACTTCAGCTTATTTAGTGCTGAAATTTTTACAAATGAACTAAAAAACTTCAGCATCTTCTGCTGAAGTTTTTGAAAAAGTTTTACGACAAAACTATTGAATCCAGAACAAAACTTCAGCTAAAACATGTTTACGTATAATAAATAGAGAACAAAACTTTAGCAAGTAGAATGCTTAAGTTCAGCAATTACAAACAACTTCAGTTTGTGTGATTGCCTTTGCTACTTCAGGCCTGTATGCCTGAAGTTTATGCAAAAAGTGGGTACGCTTGTAATTTTTGTGCAAAGCGGGTACAAGTTAAAACGTGACCCAAAAAGTGGGTATATGTGCAAATGCCCCGAAAAAATGACACTGTATACCCAATGTAAGAATAATAGTCAAAAAAATGTATAAAATATATATATTCTGTATGTTATATACAAAAAATATGCAGGTATTATATACCTTTTCGACTACTAAATATAAATAATTTCTGACGCAGACTAAAAGTAATAATACCTAACAATATTGGTGGAAGTTTCCTACAATATGTGTGAGTGGAACTCTTTGTACCCCTCTACCCTTCCTTGATAGGAGGAACGCCCGATTTTGGGTCATTATTAAGTCGTACCCTAAGTTAAATTTTTATTAAAATATTTTACCCACTTTGAATACTACTTTAGACATAAAGTAGCATAATAGCCGTGCAACCAATTTATTTGTGTGCATTTAAGACGTTTTCGTCTCAAGTTTACATGTTCAATTGGAAACTTTTTTGCCTAGAAATAGAAACTTATTTTTCAAATTTCAATTATCCAAAATACGATTTAATTCTCAAATCTATTTCAAATAATTTTTAATTTAAAACATAAGTTTTAAATATCATAAAGAACAAACTTCAATCAATAATTTATAAAAACAATAATATATCTAACAAATTCTTGTTGTAAAAATGGTAATATATATATATATATATATGTTAATATTTTAGAATTATTTTTGTTAAACAACAATAAATCTAATATAAGTTTCACTCACCATTCAAGCCTTCATGTTAGGTTTGATTCTTGTTGCGAAATGCCAGAATGGGATATCTTCACGGACACCCTCCTCTGCTGGTGATTTCTCCATTAGCTCAACATGGGATATCTTCGGGCAAACAAGAGCTAACAACAAAACTAAGGGTCAGCTTTGGCACAAGGATATTTTCTTTAAGATGTCATTCCTATCCTGGCGAGCTATTTATAATAGTCTACTTACTGATGCTAGAGTGACAAAATTTGGTTTGATTCTTGTTGCGAGATGTCACTGTTATGACACAAATAACATGACGACTGACCTTGAGGATGTGATCATCTCTTCTGCAAAGGAGATCATGCTACAAAGATGTGAGATTATTTTGCTAGTCCACTAGGCATTCAATATAGAAACATGAACCTCAAGATGATATTGCTTAATTGGTGGAATCTTAGCACTACCAATCCCATTGCTAAATACATCATCAAGACTCTTCCTCCCATTGTTTGTTGGGAAATATGGAGGTCAAGATGTAGTTATAAATACGAAACGGAGAGACCTTCGCTATATCAATCAAAAACTAACATTTTAAATACTATTTTGCAGGTTACTAGGAAGCAGTTGGGAAGGGCAGAGATTGGGAAGAGCTGGAACAATTTATGTCAAGCTTGCGAAGCTCCAATTCACCAAAGAACCAGTCTCATGGTGAGGTGGATTAGACCACCTTGTATTCAAGTTAAACTCAACATCGATGGTACTTATATTCAAGAACAGTGTGGAGGAGGAGGTTTGGTCAGAAACATAGAGGGAAAGATCATAGTTGCTTATGACCTCCACATAGGACCAGGAACCAACAACCTCGCAGAAGCAGAAGCAATGATTTTCGGGCTAAAATGGTGTGAAAGTAGAGGCTTCTACATGGCCTACGGGGAAACTGATTCAGCGCTTTTAACACAATGCATCAATAGGGAATGGAAGCCTCCATGGAGAATTGATCAAGTCAAGGATATACATAAGTTAGTGGAAACTAATGGATTTAACATCAACCGCTGTTATAGGGAAGCAAACAAACCAACTGATAAAGTGGCAGCCCTTAACCATGGTGTTAATAGAATCCATACCTTCAACTCCTTCTGCGATATTCCTAGACAAGTGAGAGGTATAGTAAACATGGATAGGTGGAACTTTCCAACTTTAGAGTCAGACATCCAAAGGCTGTGCATATTGTATATGACTCCCCCCCACCCCCAACTTACTCGAGCACAGCTCATTAACTTTTGTTAGGACAAACATATATAACTATATATTATCAGCACAAAGATAATGTACGCAGTTTGGAGTGTCTAACTCAAATGTAATTTTTTGCACACCAATGATCAGTGGAGATAGTTTTTAACTAAAAAAAACCTTCATGTCAGAGAAGTTTTCTTACGGTTAATTATTCTCCAACAGTCTAAATAATTAAGAAGAAAAAAGGAGGAGAAGAAAAAGAAGAAGAGGAGGAGGGAATGTATTTTATCTGAAGTTTACTATAATTGGGAATATATTAAATATTTTTTTTAAAAATGGATATAAGTTAAATAATAGTGTACAAATAGGATTTGGTATGAAATTCTTAGTCATCGATCCTCCAACATAGTATATTCTTGTTTTGAGGGATAACAAAGATAAAGATAACTAGAGTCCCCTCCTCAACGTTTTTATTTAGAGGCCAACTACTATAAGGCCGTTTGGCCATGAAATTTCTTTCACTATTTTTTTGAATTTTTTTACTTTTTTTTAAATTAGTTTTTGACCATAAAATTTTCAATTTTCAGTTGAAGAGGAATATTTGATTTTTCTTGAAAATTTAAAAACTGCAAAAAGTTGTTTCTCAAAATTTTCACTTAGATCACTCACAAAAATGCAAATACAATCCAAAATTATATTCATATCCAAACACAATTCTTCAAATACCCTTTTTACGTGAAAAACAAATTTTACAGTCATGTCCAAACGCCGACTATGTTTCCGTGGTTATTAATTAGGACAACACCAATTCTTTGCTAGGTGCTTCAGAGTCAAAATAATGCGCCAAAACTACTGGTCTTTATCGATAAACCGATAAGATATACTAAAAAGATAAATATATTCTTATTCTATAATACCCTTTCCTTTATTCTAAGTCCCTAATCCTATTATTTCCTCTATCCATTCTTCAGTTAGACACGACAAACGACGAAGAACATATAATTTTAAATCTGACACCAAAAATTAATAGGAATTTGGGACATCACGCCAAGCTATGTTCTGGCCTAACTAAGTATTGAAGGCACGATTATTTTGGACTCACTCGAACTGAATATATTGTAGTAGCTAATAGAAGAGATACAAAAATCGTCGGTGATAGTGGCTTGCTCGAGCCAATATATCAGTGGCATTTCTTTTATTTTTATTTAAAAAAAATTCTATTATGCAAAAAAAGGAACGTCGATAATTAAAATTCACACATATATGGTCAAAGGGAACATTTCCGAGGTGCTCTATTAATTATTTCCACCGACAAACTGCTATGTAAGTTTTCCATTTTAAATAATATACTTGTAAAAGAATGTGATGTATTACAAAGTTTTTAATATTTTTTTAATTTCTTCCAGGTTTAAAGGTTAGGACTTTCAGTGAGGGATACCACACTTTAGGAATGGTCATATTTAAAGCTCAAGGGAATGAAGTTCAAATTAATGGAAAACAGAATTAGCCGTGATGATGTATTTTATTTTTTTATTGTTTTTACACAAGAAGTGATTTTTTTATTGTTTTTACACAGATTGATCAGAAATCCATCTCTTAAGATTAATTAGCAATAAAATTGACCTTATTAATCTTTATTATCTCTTCACATAAACACTCCTAACATATTCTCCAACACTATTTACTTCAAGGGCAATGTAGGAAAAAAATAATTAATTCTTTCTTAAAATCTGGAAAAATCACTATTTTTTACCACAAAGAAAGGCCAAAAAATCACTTATTTTTCACCGGAGGAAGTAATAGTTATGAGTTCTTCACTTATTTTGGAAAGTGTTTTTTTTGAAAGTGTTTTTCTTAAAAATACCTTTGGTGAGAAAGAGTTAGTGTTTGATTAATTAATTTGGAAAACACTTTTGAAAAACAATTAATGTTTGACCAAACTTTTAAAAGGTATTTATAAGTGTATTTTTTTAAAAGTGCTTTTCAAACATTTAAGGTGCTTCAAACATGTACTAGTAATAGTTGTGAGTTCTCTACTTATTTTGAGATGTATTTTTCTCAAAAATATTTTTGGTGAAAAATAATTTGTGTTTAACTAATTAACTTGAAAAATATTTTTGAACTGTAATTAGTGTTTGGTCAAATTTTAAAAAGGTACTTTTTAAGTATTTTTTTTTTCAAAACCGTTTTTCAAACATAAAGGTGCTTCAAACATGTACTAATAACATAAATCTTTCAAAAATTTTGTTACAGTGAGTAAAACTCGGTGATAGTGTGTAAAATTGGTTGGAAATGTATTTTTTTTTTCTGTACTCTCTCATCTATAACTAGAAGCAAGCCCTCTTAAACAAAATCCTATAAGGCCTCATTTGTTTGCACTTAATGGAGGTTTGAATCTTAATCGTTCGGATCTCAGACATTAAGTGCGTTTGTTTTTAAAGTCTGAATCTTGATCATTCAGATCTTAATAATTAAGTGTGTTTGTTTTTTTACTTCACAACCACTTAATGAGTTTGAATAGGTCTGTATAATTAAGATCTATAACAGAGACTTAATTTCATTAAGATGCTATCACATATTCATTATTATTTGCCGCCACCGCCTACCATTATCAACTACTACCACCACTACCACCATACTCAACCACCACCACCACCACTCCCACCTCCACCACCATCATCCTCAATCATAGCCGCCACCATTATCGACCATCACCACCCACTATCCCCGCCACTCTGACCACCATATATCATTCCCACTCACAATCAACACTCATCCACCTCAACTACCACAACTGACCACTCCATCACCACCAACAATCACAACCGACATTGCCCTTTATTATAACCTACCACCACCCGCCCACCACCTTTCTCACTCACAACTACTACCACCACCTACCATTATTAACTATCACCACTCACCACCACCATTCTCAATCATATTGGCACCACTACTAATCACTACTAGCTACTAGCATGAACCGCCATCAGCAACCAAATTACCATCAACCACCGCCTCTGTCACCCGTTAGCCATCACCACCACCAACTATCATATTTTAAAAAACTATATATTTTATTGATAGAATATTAGATTAGTTAGTATTTCATTTGAATTTTATGTTTATTAATTTTCAGAAAAAGATAATTTTTATACATTCAGATGTTAAAAATCAAACAGTCTTAATTATTTTTATTCAGATCTTAATACACATCTTAATATATTCAGATGTGTATTCAGATTCAGATATCTTAATCTTGATACACATCTTGATATTCAGATATGTATTCAGATTCAGACGTCTTAATCTCGATAAAAACAAATGAGGCAAATATACTTAGATGAAGAATGGGATTTTGTTAGTACAGTAAGAAACATAAAAATAAAAAGGAGGTACGTGCTAAATAATATCTCTTTTGTCCTAATTTACGTGAAGGTTTCGAATATCGAAAGTGAAATGAGTTATTTTTTGCACGCTTTTTAAATACTTTGATTCATTAATTATTGTGACTAATGTACTTTTTAAATTGTGACTAATAATGCTTTTTATATAGTGTTTATATAAATTTTATTTCGAAAAATTAAAAAATATTATGTTCAAATATATGGTCAAAATTAAAATAATTTGAATTCCAAAAAATGGAAAGTGTCAAGTACATCTAATAATAAAAACAAACATAAATGGAATATCAGAAGTATTAGAAGTTGTGTGTTCTCAATTTTCAAGATCTGTCATCAGTCAAAAATGGAATATCAATAGCAAGTGATCTCTCAAAAATCCCTCGTCATTTCCCATTTTCGATTGAGACGGAAATTACAAGCAACCAAGCTCCCCTTTGGCCATAAATTTTGGCAATTCTTTTTTCCATTTTTTTTTTTTAAATATTGATTGTTCATGAAATATAAATAGTTTTTGAAAAAGTTATGAATTTTTTTTTCAAGTTCCAAAAATCTAGTTTAGGACAATTTTTCTGGTAAATTTATTTCTTCCACTCATAAAATTTTAATTTTTTTATTAAAATACATATCCAAAAATAACTTAACTTTCGAATTTTAATACAACTTTAAAAATACTTTTTTCGAGTTTCAACCAAATTTAGGTGCCCAACTAACCAAATACCTATAAATAGAGATATTTGGACTCTAGTAACTCCACAATTTCATGCAATAGCAGAATGCAAATGAAATCCTCTTTTCCTCCCATTCTTTTCTTTTCTCTCCTCCTTGTCTTTTCTTTTCCTTCCCCTTCTCATTCAGTGAGATGCAACCCAAAAGACAAAAAAGTCCTTCTAAAAATCAAGAATGACTTAGGCAATCCCTACCACTTAGCTTCATGGGATCCCAACACAGATTGCTGTTATTGGTACGTCGTTAAATGTGACCGGAAAACCAACCGGATTAATGCTCTCACCGTCTTCCAAGCCAACATCTCCGGCCAAATTCCGGCTGCCGTCGGCGACCTCCCTTTTCTCGAAACCTTACAATTCCATCATGTCACAAATCTCACCGGAACCATTCCCCCAACTATTACTAAACTCACAAACCTCAAAATGTTAAGACTCAGTTTCACTAACCTCAGTGGTCCTATTCCTGAATTTCTTAGCCAACTCAAGAACTTGACTTTGCTTGAATTAAATTACAACCAGTTCACAGGAACAATCCCACCATCACTTTCTGAACTCCCTAATGTATTAGCAATCCACTTAGACCGCAATAAACTCACTGGACAAATTCCTGAATCATTCGGAAAATTCAGAGGAGAAATCCCAAGTCTTTACCTTTCACATAACAGCCTCACTGGTCCAATACCAAAATCATTAGGCAATTTGAATTTTACAACACTTGATTTCTCAAGGAACAAGTTAGAAGGTGATGTTTCTTTCTTATTTGGTAAGAACAAGGCAATTCAGTCAATTGATTTGTCGAGGAATACATTAGAGTTTGATCTTTCGAAAGTGGAGTTCCCGGAAAGTTTAACGTGGTTGGATTTGAACCATAATCGGATTTTTGGTAGCTTACCAGAAGGATTGAAAGATTTAGAGTTACAGAATTTGAATGTGAGTTATAATAGGCTCTGTGGACAGATTCCACAAGGTGGGAAGTTGCAGAGCTTTGATGTTTACTCTTATTTTCATAATAAATGCCTGTGTGGCTCTCCGTTGCCGGCATGTAAATAATTCCGGTGACCGGAAAGTGTTGCCTTGTCGTCTACTTGGTAAGTTTTAGGGTTATAGTGGAAATGTAATGTTTGACTGTATTAGGCTATTAGCTCAATAACGAGTGCATGACAGCTTTTGATGTGTACTGGGTACTTTCACGTCGTAGTATCAAGATGAATATTTTGTATTTATTGTTTTTAGTTTGGGCGTGAATATTTCTCGAAAATATTATTAAAGGTTTCATAAAATATAAGAATGTGTTTTTCTTTTTAGAACTGATTATAATATATTTATTGAAATTTCATATATAATTTCAAAATGCTAAAATCTTTACTACACAGAATTTTCATTAAAATATATTAGATTTGCATAAAAAGTTATTTTTCACTTAACGGCCAAATACCGTCAAAAGAATCAGAGAGTAACTAAATTTGCATAAGACATTCGAGGATAATGGTCACAATTTATTTCTCAATTTTGAATCATTTTCCAGTTGATTTAGCCAGATAGGCTTCACGCGGCGAAGGTGTCTTCCTAACTCGATCAGATTTCATTCAAAGGGTCCCTCTTTGAAGTTTTAATGTCAAAAGCCAGCGCATTTAGATATATTGTGGGCGCAGACTATGCGACTAATAATGTAACATGATTTTCTTTGACCAAAGTCAATAGTGCTAATACAGGAAATCACCGATAATATAATTTTTTTTATTCAATTAGCGCAATTATAAAAGATGACTCGTTTTATTTTTAAAATTATTAGCTCAATTTATTATTAATAATTATCTTCAATATTCTTTTTGCTCCAATTTATATGGTACACTTTTCTCTTTAATACGTCATAAGAAGAACACTTTTTTTTTTTTATATTTAGAAATAAACTAACTCTAAAATGTAAAACCTCGTAATTTCAACACTTAATTTGGATTAACTGTTGGCTCAATGATTTGGGGAATAAGATGTAGTTGTATTTGGTGGTGAGACCATAGGAATGTGTTAATGGACGTTTAAGAGGTTATAGAACTGAGTAAGGATGTTAAAACAACTTGAAAGTGAGTAAAACGAAGATAATTAATGTTTTTGAACTCAAGTAAGGGCTGTGCGCTCACAACCATAGCATCATAACAGAAAATTTTCAGAGTCCCTATGCCATGGCTATTCCTAGCAGAACATGCCTAGTGCTTCGGTTGTGCCATGCACATCGGATTTTCAGGTCCAGAGAAATGCAGATAACAAATGAAAAAGATGGGGAAAGAGAAATTAGTTCCAAAGTTCAAGTGCAAGGCGTCCTTCTCAACTCCAAAACGATCTATGTTATTCCCTCAACATCTAAGGTGAGTTTTCACACTATTCAAGTTAGATTGTTACTTCCCAACATAGATTCTAACAAAGTCTTGTAACGACCCGGGCGGTCGTTTTGAGAATTTAAGTTCCGTTCGGCGGTGTAAGGTCTTGAACAACTTCATATTATGTGTATCGACATGCGTGCATTCATCAATTCAGTTACAGGATGATTCAGAGTCGAATTGGAAGAAGGAACCTAGTTTTGGAAGCTTAAGCGGTGAGAATTTGGACGGTATGTGACTTTTGTGTAAACGGCTCCGGAATGAGTTTTGGATGATGTCAGCAGCTTCGTATGGTGATTTTGGACATAGGCGCGCGTCCGGATTTGGATTTGGAGGTCTGTAGAGTACACTACAAAAAAAATAGCATTTAACGACGGAATTTAGCGACAGAGATACTCCGTAGCTACATAATGACGTATTAGCGACGTATATCGTAGTTTGTCGCCAAATAAGCTACAAAAAGAATTTGTATAAAATTTAGCGATGGAATAGCGACAAAAACTTATATTCGTCGCTAAAATTGGCGCTAAATGTTAGCGCCTTTATTTTACCTACAAAACTTGCAATGAAAGTGAGGCGACAGAAATTATTAAAACCTAGCGACGGATTTAACGTCAAAAATCCGTCGCTGCAGTCATTTTACTTATCAAGACATTCCAAAGTTGATTGCGAAAACATTTTCCGTCGCTAGTTTCCTTAAAATAAAATTTCATTAGATATTATTAGCGATAGAAATTAGGCCCGTCGCTATTTATGTTGCTAAAAATCTAGTTCCATTAAAATAAAATTTTATTAGTTATTATTAGCGAGAGAAATTCGATCCGTCACTAAAACTTTTCCCTAAAAATAAACTTAAGGCAACACGCCTATTTCTCTCCTCTCTATCAGACAGACTCCCACTCTCAATACTCTTCAACAATGTGAGTTTTCTACTTCAGATACAAAAAATTGTGCGTGAATCTTGGGTTAATGTCTGAAAAATAGAAGAAAACTTTCGAAATTGTCAGATTTTTGAGGTAGAACTCCGAAATTCGAAGTCCTGAGTTGCTGCTCCGCAAGATTCTCAGATGAAAGGGTCTTTCCCCCTTTTTTGTAGCTTTTATGTTGCTTCCTCTCTCTCTATTTTTTTGTTTTGGGTTCTCCTAGTTGTGCTGTCTTCTTTCTTTTCCTTTTCATTTTATCTCGAAACAAAGTTCTCTATTATGTTCTCAGCTTCTCATACCATATGTGAAATAGTATATCATTTTCCCTAGAGAACAAAAATTTAGAAACTGCTTCATCGATTAATAACATTTCTACTATGTTCCTTTCCTTTCAATTAATAGTTTTCATATAATGATATCATTTTCAACATCCAAAAAAGGAATTTCAATTGCCAAGAGTTTCATACCCTTAAATACAAGATTCATCACTTGGAATCCTCTTTGCATATCCAGATTCTGTCATCCAAATGTCACCCTAATGAACTCTTCAATCCATAACTCCTGATGTATATTAGAGTATTAGAATACTCCAAGTTGCTTTCAGGTGCCAAGCTAGAGTGCTTTAACTCTGGTCCAACTTATATTATCTAATATAAGTCCTGACTTGAGATGTTTCTTTTCTCCTAATGTTGCATTCCTCTTATTAACCGATTTTTAGGAGAAAATGAACAGAACTGGTTTCCACGTATTTCGATTGTTAATACTCATCCTTCATTATTTTCTACTTGTATTAGAGTTTGCTGATTTAGTCGTTCCGTGTAATTTTTCATGTTAAGTATCTAATAACTTTATTACCTGCTTCTTTGTGATTTCGTTCCTGACATCCTTGATTAGTTGAAGGTCTTTGCGTAAGAAGAGGTGTCGTCTCGCCTACTAAAAGATATTCATGTCATTTCATCTTCTTTGTTTCTCTGTGTGGTGTTCTGCTTCATCTCCATCGGCTACTAAATGTCTTCTTCGTACTTGGTTGGTAAATGTTGCACGCCCCATGCATCTGTAATTGAGGGTTTTGTTTTTCAAATTTCTCAATTTTAGTTCCAAGTTGTCCTTGGTGTGCGCTTGTTGGACTAAGTTTCCTACATAGTTGTATTAGCCATTTACTTGTATTTAATTATATCAAATGTATCAACCCACTTGTATGAAGTGAGGGCCATTCTTTTGTAAATAGAAATAGGCCCATTGTATATAGTCCAATTGGACTATTCTAGAATCATTAGAAAACATTTTTCTTTTTCCGGAAGTACGAAATGAAAAACACTGACTTCCTTCTTCTCTCTCTTATTTTTGTTCTAAAGCTAATGTAAATCTCAGATTGATTCATGGAAATCATTCTTTTCACATGGTATCAGAGCAGATATTTCGATTTTGCTTCTCATTATCTTTCTCGCGACATTACCCTCATCGTTTTTCATTCTGGATTTCTCACTCCCTGAAAAATTGGGGTTTTTTTTCGGTTCCGCTAATTCTCTTCTCACATAATTGTGTTTTCAACAATTTTTCTTGCTGGAGCTTCATTGGAGCGCGGATGAAAGCAACTATTTGGTTCAATTTTGTTTGGTTTGGCAGTTAGGGTTTGGTACCTTCGTCTTCCAAGGCCGTAATCGTCCTTCGGTTGCAAAGACAGAGGGTATTCTTGTTTACCTAGCTTATTAATTGCTGTTACTATTGAAATTTGGGGTTGCATGTCTCGTAGTTCGACTAAATATTTCAATTCATGATGGTGAATGTTGTTGATCAATCTACATCTGTTAATTCTTCTGCTAATTTCATTCATGATCCTTCAAGTCCTTTGTTTCTCCTATCTTCTGATGTTCCGGGAGTTTCACTAGTTAGTACTCCATTTTCTGGAAATGGATTTGGGGATGGAGACGTCATATGATCGTGTCCCTATCTGCTAGGAATAAGATAGGTTTCATTGATGGATCAGTTCCTAAACCTCCTGAGAATTCTCCCCAATTTAGACAATGGGATATGTGTAATAATATGGTCATCTCTTGGTTGACCAATTCTCTTACACCAGACATAGCTGAGAGTGTTCAATATTCTGACACTGACCAAAGTATTTGGACTCAGCTAAATAAAAAGTATGGTACTGTCAATGGTACCAAGGTCTTTGAGATAAAGCAGGATCTAGCATCCACTAATCAAGGGGCTTTAAATATAGCATCCTATTTCAATAAACTGAAGAAGTTATGGGATGAGTTGGGTTTCATGCGTGCGTCTCGTGGTAGTTGTTGCACATGTGCTGCCAAATGTGAGCTCCAAGGAGAGGATGATGAGAACAAGTTGCATCAGTTTCTCATGGGGCTCAATGAAACCTATATTGGAGTAATGAGTAATCTACTCATGATGCAACCCCCTCCTTCTCTAGACACTACCTACAATATTCTGCTTCAGGATGAGAGGCAAAGACAAGTTTCCCCACCATCTCAATTCCGTACTGATTCTGCTTCTTTTAATGCCCATCTTACCAACAAATTCTCAGGGAATTCTGCCCCTTCCAAACAGTTCACACAAAGGGTCAATTTTGAATACAACAAGTCAAACCTAGTGTGTAGGTATTGCAAGAAGTCTGGACACTTGGTTGACAAGTGTTATAAACTCCATGGATTTCCACCAGACTTCAAGTTTACCAAAGGGAAAAGGACTGCTGCAAATGTTGAGGTGCAGGGTTATCCTAATTCCACTGGTTTTCACAATGCTGTTGAGAATCCTCATTCTTCACCTGAAGTGTCTTCTGAGTCAGATTCTTTGATCCCTGGGCTAACCAAGGATCAATATTCACAACTTATGTTGCTGCTTCAACAAACTCAAGTTTCATAATCTCAACAATCTCAGTCCAGTCTCATGGAATCTGTCAATTTTGCTGGTACTTACTCCCCTGCTAGTTCTACAAAGAATGTATCTTATGGTGCATGCATGTTAACTAAAATACATGAATGCATTTGGATTATAGATTCTGGGGCAACTGACCACATGACCTCCAATAAAGACCTTATTTTTGATATTAAACCTTTAATCATACCATACTTAGTTACCTTACCAAATGGTTATAAGGTCAAAGTAACATGTACTGGTTCCATTCAATTTCTTTGCTTTACTTTGCATCATGTACTCTATATTCCTAGCTTTCAATACAACCTTATATTTGTTTCCAAACTTGTTTGTCAGTTAAATTGTATTGTCCTATTTATTAAATTTTCCTGTTTAATACAGGACCCTTCACTGCAGAGGCCACTGGAAATTGGTAAATTGGATGATGGACTTTACATGCCTGTGCAGTCTTCTCCTTCTCTTCAATCCCATGCAACAACATGTCATTCTAGTTCTACTAATGTTCCTTTACTTACTGAAAATGCTCACTGTAAATACCATTCTCCATTATCTACTTCTTCTAATTCTTGTTCTCATTGTATATACCATTCCGAGTTGAATAAAATGGAGATGTTATGGCATAACAGATTGGGGCATATACCCTTTATTAGAATGAAAGATATTCCTCATATATCATGTAAATTCTCCTCCAAACAGCCTTTTGTTTGTACTATTTGTCCACTAGCAAGGCAACCTATACTACCTTTTCCTGATAGTTCTATTAAATCCACACATGCTTTTCAACTCATACATGTGGATACCTGGGGTCCATATGGAAGTCCTACCCATAATGGGTGTAAATACTTCCTAACCATAGTTGATGACTTTACTAGAGCTACTTGGACTCACCTTATGGGGTCCAAGAGCAATGTTTTTCCCTTTATCAAAACCTTCATTGCCATGATTAAAACACAATTCAATTCTGTTGTACAGACTATTAGGAGTGATAATGCTTTTGAACTTGGAGCTAGTAATTGTGTCATTGATTTCTTTGCTGAAAATGGGAATTCACCAAACTTCTTGTCCTCACACACCACAACAAAATAGTGTGGTTGAAAGAAAGCATAGACATCTCTTAGAAACCTCAAGAGCCTTACTTTTTCATTCTCACTTACCCATCAAATTCTGGGGTGACTGTGTACTTACTGCTACCTACCTAATAAATAGATTCCCTTCCAAACTTCTTAACAACAAAACACCTTTTGAGCTACTCTTTGGACAACCTCCTTCTTATGACCACATCAAAACTTTTGGGTTTCTTTGTTTTTCCATAATTCCCAAATGCCATAAGGATAAGTTCTAGCCCGGAGCTGATCCTTGTGTGTTTCTGGGATATCCAATGGGTAAAAAAGGTTACAAACTATACAATTTGAAAACCAAACTTACCCTAATATCCAGGGATGTGATCTTCCATGAAGATGTCTTTGCTTTTGCCTCTTCTGTACCTCCTTTATCTTCTATTAATTCTCATGCCATTTGGCCTCCTCACACTGAAAATTCATTTCCTGAAGCACCATCTTCTCCCTCTCCACAACAAGCTTCTCTTGTGTCTTTAACTCCCACCTCACCATCTCTTTATTCTCCACGACAACCTTCTCCTGTGCCTTTACCTCCCACTTCATCAGCTTCTTCTTTTCCCCAACAACCTTATTCTTTACCCACTCGACCTTCTCCCAGAAGGTCTAGTAGGACTCATGTCCCTCCTGCTCATCTCCAACAGTATCTTTACCACATTCCTCCATCATTGTCTTGCCCCAGTTCTTCTTCTACTTGTCTTTATAGTTTAGTTAACAATGCTGAGGTTGAACCTACTTCATATCAATAGGCTGCCTCTGTTCCTGCATGGCAGGAAGCAATGAAGAAAAGAATTTGAGGCTTTAGAAGCCAACCATACTTGGTCTATAGTTCACTTACCTCCTGGTAAGAAGCCCATTGGTTGCAAGTGGGTTTATAATATCAAGTATAGAGCTGATGGATCTGTGGAAAGATATAAGGCTAGGTTAGTTGTTAGAGGTGACACTTAGGTTGAAGGTGTGGACTTTACTGAAACCTTCTCCCCTGTGGTCAAATTTTCCACTGTCAAGTGTCTTGTTGTTGTGGCTGTCAAACAAATTTGGCCTTTTCTTAAACTTGATGTCAACAATGCTTTCTTGCATGGTGATTTGGATGAAGAGGTCTATATGAGGTTACCATATGGGTTATCAACCACTCCTTTATCTAGTTCAACCTCATCATATTCTCTTGTGGTTTTTCTTCTTCAAAAGTCTTTATATGGGTTGAGACAGGCTTCTAGGAAATGGTATGTCAAACTGTCTCAAGCTCTGTGCTCCAGAGGTTATTCTTCTTCTATAAATGATTACTCCTTTTTCTTTAAGAAGTATGGTTCTTCAACAGTTCTGTTGGCAGTATATATTGATGACATTATTCTCACTGGTGATGACTTGGATGAAATTACTGCTTTAAAGTGCTTTCTAGATAATGAATTTAAGATCAAAGACTTGGAAATTCTTAATTACTTTCTTGGGATTGAAGTGGCTTATTATTCTGATGGGTTGCTACTTCATCAAAAAAGGTTAATTAAAGAGCTCCTTAAAGAGTACTACTGTGAGGATGTCGGTTCTGTTACTTGTCCTCTAGATTCGAGTGTCAAACTCAAAGCTGATATGGGGGATCCTCTTCCCTCTCCTGAATCCTATCGAAGTATAGTGGGTAAGCTCAACTTCCTTACTCACACTAGACCAGATCTGGCTTTTGCTGTACAACATATAAGCCAATATCTTCAGAATCCTACTTCCTCTCACATGCATGCAGTTCTACACATACTCAGATATCTTCGAGGCTCTTCTGAGGTTGGGGTGTTCATCAGTAATAATCCTGATCTTTCGCTTTCTGCTTATTGTGATAGTGACTGGGCTGCCTGCCCAGACACCAGGAGATCTGTTTCTGGTTTCTGTATTCTCTTGGGGGGTTCTCTTATTGGTTGGAAAGCTAAGAAGCAGTCTGTTGTATCTCTTTCTTCTGCCGAGGCTGAATACAGAGCCATTAGCAAGGTTGCGAGTGAGCTAACTTGGCTGGTTAGATTGCTTGCTGTTTTTGGTGTTTATGTTCCTGCTGTTGTTCCTGTTTTCTGTGATAATCAAGCAATTGTTAAGAACCTTGTATTCCATGGGAGAACCGAGCACATCGAGGTGGATTACCATTTCACCCGGACAAAGTTGCATAAAGGCTTGATTGCTTTTCACCATGTTCCTACTGCTTGTCAACTTGCTGATGTGTTCACCAATCCTTTGACTGGCCTTGCTCATCATTCTTTACTGCTCAAGCTGGGGGTTCAGTCACCCTCCATCTTGAAGGGGGGGGGGGTGTTGGAGTCAAGACTAAGTTTCCTACATAGTTGTATTAGCCATTTACTTGTATTTAATTATATCAAATGTTTCAACTCACTTGTATGAAGTGAGGCCCATTCTTTTGTAAATAGAAATATGCCCATTGTATATAGTCCAATTGGACTATTCTAGAATCATTAGAAAACATTTTTCTTTTTCCGGAAGTATGAAATGAAAAGCATCGACTTCCTTCTTCTCTCTCTTATTTCTATTCTAAAGCTAATGTAAATCTAATATTGATTCATGGAAATCACTCTTTTCACAACGCTTTATTTCGTTCAATTTTGGTGATTTTTTCTCTATTCTAGGAGTATTTCGAATGTCTATCAGAGAATTCACTGGAAAATGTGATATCCTATTGTTGAATTGATTAAGTCTATGTTGATTTCTTGCTTATTTTTTGGTGTTCGATATTATTCATCGCTTGGGATACTTTTGTAAACCAAAGTGTCAGCTGTATTTGCTTTGTCATTACTGTCTATTGGAATAGTTGTCTGAAATAGAGGCTTTCTATTTGTTCGAATACTTCTCGAAGTGTTTGTATTGGTAAAAATAAGCTTCACACGTGTACTAATTATGATGACTCAATAATCCATGTGGAGCAATGAAAACATGACAACTTGACGAGACTTTATGAAAAGGTATGCGACAAAGAGGAACAGAACAGCATACCCACGGGGTAATCAGATACGAGAATCTCAACCTAATTGAGGAGATGAAGAGACACGGTCAGAATGAATCAAGACGGAATAAAAGGCAGATTCAGAGATCTTCAATCAATGAGCCAAACATTACATAATCTCCACGCAACAGTTACGATTAATCATTGCAACGTTACATTAATTCTATTATTAGTCACTAATGCTCAATCACTGAAAAGAGCAGACGTTATATTAAGAAATTCCCTATATAAGGGAGTAAAATATAACTTGTAAGGACACGTTCGAACCACTATTGAAATATACTTATTTTTACGCATATTTACTGCTTTCTAGTTAGGAATTTACTTACAATTATTTCCATATTCTTTTGGTTATCAGAAACCCGTGTTCTTCTTCAAATAGCTTTGGCACAGAATCTAATTCTTTGGTTTAAAAAATTGGTTCCGTTACTAGGAAATTTGTTAATCTCTATTTTTTCTCAAACAACATTCTGTGAATTATGTCAAACGCCAATGGCAACAACCAACAGAGAGTTGGAACTCCAGTTCCATCACCTTCAGGATCCCCACGAGGCTCACGGGAACATTCCCCAGAGAGATCTACGACTCAAAACAATAATCACAATGGAAATGAACAAACAGGAGAACAAGATCCTTTAAAACAAATGGTTGGTGAATATGTGACTCAAGCCTTACAAGCTTTCATGAGGGGACTACCAGCTGCATCACCTACACCTCCTCTTAACAACACCGCAACTGTGGAAAATCCACAATCCGGATTAGCAAACTCAGGAAGTAGAGGCGCCCCAAATGAGTCCCTCGAAGCAAGACTAGGTGTGTTCAGTAATCAAGAATTACAATCTTTATTACTAACCTTGCAGACACAGGTGAAGGAACAAAACGACCAAATCGAGAAAATTCCCAGAGTACCACCTGTCATCAAAGGCATTGACGTTGATAAATATTCTCAACAACCTTGGAAGCCAAGTGCATCACCCTTGCCTATCCCCAAGAAATTCAAAATGCCTGATATTCCCAAGTACGATGGGACGACCGATCCACGTGATCATGTAACTGCTTTGACTACAGGGGTAAAGGACAAAGATCTGACTAAACAAGAAACTCGATATGTACTAGTCAAGAAGTTTGGAGAGACACTCACCAAGGAAGCATTAACATGGTATTCTCTTCTACCCGAAAATTCTATTGACTCTTTTGCTGAGCTTGCAGATTCTTTTATAAAAGCACATTACGATGCACAAAAAGCCGAAAAAAGAATGGAAGACATATTCAAAATAAAACAAGGAGACGCGGAGTTGCTCCGTGAATTTGTAGACAGATTTCAACGAGAAAGAATGCTTCTACCAAGGGTACCTGACAATTGGGCAGCGATGGAGTTTGCGAGCAATTTAAATGATAAAAGATCAGAAGCCACGAGAAGACTCAAGGAAATCTTGAGAGAATTCCCAGCCACGACATGAAACGATGTCTATAACAGGTACAACACCAAGCTACGAATAGAAGAAGACACCATTGCTCAATCAAAAGCTGAAGGTCGAACCAGTTCTAGACGCTCTGAACCAAAAATGAGAATAGGTAAGAACATGTACGATCCATATATGGGAACTTCAGGACGAGAAACTCGTTCCCAGTTTGAAAATACACGGTCAAAATACAAACCGTCAAATAGAGATACGAGCTCGTCCTCATCAAGATCTAGAAAATATCGGGATGAACAGAATAGAGGTAATACAAGAATTGGAGACTACAACTTCAATGTAAGTACTTCTGCATTAATTACAATACTGAGAAACATGGACGATAAGGTTCGATGGCCCAAAGAAGTGAGATCGAATCCAAACAGAAGGAATCCAGACTTCTGGTGCGAATTCCACAACGATCATGGACACAGAATATCAGATTGCAGATTATTGCAAGGTGAGGTAGAACAATTATTAAGACAGGGCTATCTAACAGAACTATTTTGTGAAAAAGGTAAACAGGCGTATATGAAGAACAGGCAAGAGCCCCCAAAACCACCATCTCCAAAGAGAATAGTGAATGTGATACACGGAGGAGAAAAGGTGAATGGGGTAGTTTTCAAGAGAACAACAAAATTCACAATTACACACGGGAAGCGGATTCGTGAATCCATGGAAGCAGACAATATATCATTCGACGATGCAGATATCAACGGATTGTTTCTTCCTCATAATGACGCACTGGTAATATCCTTACTTATACATGACACTAACTGTAACGACCCAGCCGGTCGTTTTGTGTGTTGGGACTTTGTTCCCGTGAATGACTCTTTCCATAGCGACTACACATGCCTTATGACTTGTGTGGGCAGGTAGTTCGAGATTCAGAAGTGATTTTGCAAGTTCAGGAACACTTGGTTCCTGAAGGCTAGCCTATTTGGCTAATTTTGGCTCCGAGTAGCATTTTGAGCAAACGACCTCGGAATCGAGTTTTGACAGCTCCAGCTGCTCCGGATGATGATTTTGGACTTGGGAGTGCATTCTCCTCTGGTTTCTGATGATCCGGGAGTATTTCGGCACCTGAATTGGAATTTAGGATTTCATGTGATTTGGAATTCAGCCTGGAATTGGACCTCGTGATATCATGGTCCGAATGGAATTCTGAAACTGGCAATAGTTCCGTATATTCATTTATGACTTGTCCGCAAAATTTGGGGTCATTCCGAGCAGTATAGACCCGTTTGGCGTATTGATGAGCCATTTGATTTTTCTTAAAATCCTAAGTTTTATCTAAGAGGTTTTGGAGAGTGATTCTTGGTTTGAATGATGTTTTTAGTGTTCTGGGATCTCGAGCAAGTCCGTCATGTGATTTGGGACTTGTTGGTATAATTTGTTGAGGGATCAGGTGGGCCCAGGGGTCTCCCGGACCCCGATCGGGGTCAAAAACCAGCAAAACTCATAGCTTGTGGGAATTTACTGGTGTGACCGCACTTGCGGTCCATGAGCCGCAGGCGTGAGGTTTGCACCAACGGAAATCCCTACGCAGGTACAGCTCCAGCCGCAGAGGCGATCCTCTTCTCGCAGGCGTGGCTCCGCAGGCGCGGACAAAAGGCCCGCAGGCGCGACCTCCCCCAAGGCCTGGGTAATCGCAGGTGCGGAATATTTCCCGCAGGTGCGAGTCCGCACCTGTGATCCAAAGTCCACATGTGCGGGAATCCTCCCTAGTGCCCAGGCCTCTTTCCGCAGGAGCGGCCAATTTCCCGCAGGTGCGAGTCCGCACCTGTGATCCAAAGTCCACATGTGCGGGAATCCTCCCTAGTGCCCAGGCCTCTTTCCGCAGGAGCGGCCAATTTCCCGCAGGTGCGAGTCCGCACCTGTGATCCAAAGTCCACATGTGCGGGAATCCTCCCTAGTGCCCAGGCCTCTTTCCGCAGGAGCGGCCAATTTCCCGCAGGTGCGATTCCGCACCTGCGATCAAAAGGTTGCAGGTGCGGAAACTGCTGGATAGTCCCATTAAAAGGCCCAAGTCGTGAATTCTTTCCCAAAAATCACATTTCCTCCATTGTTGACGACCCCAAGAGCTCCAGAACGGGTATTTCGGCCTAGAAACT
>ML298731.1:0-24741 GCA_005239495.1 Nicotiana undulata
TCGTGCATATATGATAACACTCGGCACGGAATGTCCCCTCGTGCATAACCTCACAATCACTCGTCATGGAATGTCCCCTCGTGCATATATGATAACACTCGGCACAGAATGTCCCTTCGTGCATATATAATAACACTCAGTCAACACGGCATGTCCCCTCATGCGACGAGTAATAAAACACAAGGCAACAATAATATGAAATTCGATAACACGAATTCTCAAGTGCATGGAATTATTCAATACAATTCTATTGTCCCGGCAAAGAGGAATCATCATTTACAACATCACAAATGCTCGACAAGGGTCTCACCTATAACCAACCTCGCATCAGTAATACAATTTCAACAGTGTAAGCCTCAACTGGAGCAAATAACTCAATAACTCTCAACGTCAAGAAATAACATCAAGTATCACTTTTAATTCATAATTTACTCATAGTGCGGGGAATATTAGGAACATAGCAAATTTCATCACATTTGACTCACGGGCATACTTGATGGCAACGCATAGGCACTCGTCACCACGCCTATATGTTGAACATGAGTTGCACGTAGCAAATAAGACTCTATACCTAATCCCTCAAGCTGAGGTTAAACCAAACACTTACCTTGGCTCCAAAATTGCAAGTCAAGCCTCGATCACAACCTTTCCTTTAGAACCCGACTCCGGAACGGTATTATCTAGACACAATCAACCCAAGTACATCAGTAAGTACTCAATAAATCAATTTCTAAGTCAAGTTATGCATTTCCTACTATTCTTCCAAGAATATTAAAATCCGACCCCGGGCCCACACGTTTAGATTTTCGCAAATTCGTGAAGGAATCAATTATCCGGAGTCTAAGGATCGAAGTTATGTAATTTATTCAAGAATTTCTGGCCTAACATGGAAAATAACGAAATTCCTAAGAACCCTAAAGTTTACTACCTGTTTCAATGATTTTAGGTGGTTTATTAGTGAATTAAGCTAGGAATTATTGTTAGGAATCATCGAATTTGGACATCGTATGAAGAAGTTATGCCCATTTTAGTGTCAAAAAAATAATGTTGGTGCCGGATGTCGCAAATGCGAACTCCGGGTCGCAAATGCGACATCCACAGCCTATTAAATTAGCTTTTTGACGGGATTTTCACCCATTCTTCAATTCTCTCAAATCCTAAACCTCCATAGGTGATTTTTCAAAGACCCAAACTTTGCTAAATTATTGGTAAGTGATCTCTAACTAATTTCTTTCAATTCCTAACAACTTTTAACAAGATTTCAACCAAAAAATCTAGATTTTTCATGGTAAAAATTGGGATTTTGGGTAGAACTTAGGAAATTTAATTTTTGGGGAATTGGACCTCGAATTGAGGTCGGATTCCAATACCAATTGTATATCCGTGCTCGGGGGAGAATGGGTAAATTAGTTTTGGTCCGAACCTCGAGTTTAGACCAAGTGGGTCTGGGGTCGATTTTTGAAATTGAATAGGAGAAATTAGGAAAACCATTGATTTTCAATAAAGACGATTCCTTTAGGCTATGATTGATAACATTGAACCAATTGTAATTAGGTTTGAGCGGATTAGAAGCAAATTCTAAAGGAAAGGCAGTGCAAGAACAATGAATTTCTTGTGAGATCGAGGTAAGTGTTTGGTCTAACTTTGGCTTGAGGGAATAGGAGTCCTCGCTTATTTTATATGTGAAATGCATGGGTGTGGTGTATAGGTAAGGTGACGAGTATCTATGCACCACCCACTTTGTCTGTTAAGCATGATCCTTTCCCCATCCCAACTTAATTAATTTTTGTCCAAATTATTCTATGACTATCTAGCGTTGTTGTCTTGTTCGTTTCATTGTTGATAATATTGAGAAAGTGATGAGGAATACAGTTTAACTATCTTATGATTGTTGAGGTTTACGTGATTGTGTGGTTTCAATTGATTGTTGCCAATTGTTGTGACGAGTGTATAAAAAGTATTGGTTGTTTATTGGGTTCCCTTGTGGGACAATTGATTGAGCAGTTTGGTGTTGTTTTAAGAAGTTTATATATACACATTGATGTTCCTGTTGGTATCATGATTGAGTAAATATTGTGAAAGGATTGGCCTTAATTGTGAAAGCTTTATGAATTAATATAAGGTTGTGATATATTGCTGAAAGAGAGATATTGTGAAAGGCTTGGCCTTAATTGTGAAAGCTTTATGAATTAATATAAGGCTGTGATGTATTGTTGAAACGGTAATGTTGTGAAAGGCTTGGCCTGACTTATGAAATTTATGAATAAATTGATATGATATGTCTGGTGGGAGCGGGTTGCACGCCGCAACAAGGAGTGATAAGGGTGGACAGGTGGGATCGGGTTGCTCGCCGCAACATGAGTAATAAGGGTGATATATTTAGAGAGGAGCACTAAGGGAGGACAGGTGGGAGCGGGTTGCACGCCGCAACAAGGAGCGATAAGGGAGGACATTTATATTTTTACTGATTTTCAAAGAAAATAAAGATTTGAAAAGCTAAATGTTTATTTTTACTATTTTGTTTTTTTGAAAAACAAAGATTTGAAACTTTCTATTTTATATTACTATTTTTCATATTTTGGCACTACTTTTATTCAAAGATAAAGTTTGAAAATTGGAAATTTTTTAGAATTGGTTATAGCCGAGGCCTGAAAGAGGCGGTTGTGTTATTTTATTATTGTTGCAGTATTTGAATTGATGTGTTTAAATTTCCTTTTTGTTTTATAATTATTGTCTCAGTTATATTTTCTTGTTCATATAGAATTGTTTTATTATGTTATCGTATATATATTAATATCACAAGTTTATTGTTAAAAGCCCCGCCTTAGCCTCGTCACTACTTCGCCGAGGTTAGGCTCGGCACTTAGTCAGTACATGGGGTCGGTTGTACTGATACTACACTCTGTGATCTTTTGCACAGATCCTGGTACTGATCAGAGATAGGAGATTTTAGTAGGTGATGTCACTACTCCGAGACACGAGGTAGATCTGCTAGCATCCGCAGATTCTTGGAGTCTTCACTTACTTTCAGACACTATTTTATTTCTTACAAAACAGATATACAATTCTTTCATTCCATTATTTGTAGCATTCTTAGTTGTTCGTGAATTGTGACACCAGACCCTGGGTAGTTATGAAATTAGCATTAGTTGATGGCTCGTCTGTTACTTTGAATATTAATTTTGATTGCATTTATGGAGATATATTACATTTTGTGTTTATTTGGATTTGTTCGTTAGAGTGGAAAGTAAAGTTATAAACAAAGTGATTGTAAAGTTTTCTAACATTGGCTTGCCTAGTAAGTATAGTGTTAGGCGCCATCACGATCCCTGGGGTTGGGAATTTGGGTCGTGACAGTGTAAAAATTGGGAATCTTCAAGAAGTTTATTTAGCTAGAATTTGAGATTCACGTTGGAAGGTGTCAAGAATTGTGATATTTCTATATCATTGTGGATTCAACATTCTGTTATCATGAAAGGGATGAATAGCTTAAATTCATCGAAAGTCTCTTTATAGTAAGTATTTGCGATGTGGTACTTTGGGGTGCTTAAGATATATTCAGCGGTTTATGAGCCTTAGGGCGATGTGGTTCTGTGCTAGGGTCTCGCGTGGTAATTTCTGGTTGAGGATTTTGGTACTATGGCAAGGAGAAGAATCAATTAGAAGGTAATTCAGAAGGATCTCAGATAAATAGGACAGCTTGGTAGTAGGTTGGATCGGCATGGTAATGAGTAAGATCGATTCTTTGGGTGCTTATGGTGTGGTAAGGTTCTACGTGTGATTTGTGGCAATGTTCTTGGGTTTTGGCGACCTGCGTAGCTTAGTTGAATTAGAAGTATTTAGTCCTGACGGGTTAGTTCAGTACAATGGGTTTCTGAGGGTTCTTGATAGTCTCTACCATAGTTGAGATGTATATTTCCTACTGGTGCATGGGGCATGTGTCATATTGTAATTTTCTCCAGAATAAAATCAAATGGAAAGTCTTAAATGATTGAGTATGTAGTTTCTTGCGACTCATAGTGGACTTGAGGTTTGTCGTATCGTTCATATGGTGGCATAATGGGTGTGATGTGTGGTGTAGTATTGAGATTGCAGGTGCAAGGTCACGATGCGATTTGAAAGGAAGGTTCTAAATTCTTAGGTAGCATGGACGACCCTAGATGATCAGATAGATGATATTACTTTTAGATATGGCTCAATGAAGGTATAAGTTCATAAGAAGCACTGTGTTTTGATTTATGGATACTTCATTGGTCTGGCAGTACTCTCCTTGTTGGTCGGCTGTGGGTATTCAAATTTGGCCTTGTAACACATACGGATTGTAGGGGTATCTCGTGGTATGATCGTGTATTGGGGAAGTATTAGATATTCAGGTGACGGAGTTGAGATCAGATATGGTGATTTGTGTGCTCCGAGGATTTGGAGTCTGGGAACTATAATGAGTAGAGGATTTCATAGTTGAGGGTTGTAGAGACGTAACCAAGGTTATTCAGAGGATATTGTGTGGTGTGATTCAGTGATTATGGACCTTCGGAGGGTCATTTATCTATTGTGTGTGACCGGATTGATTTGGGGTTCCTTAGTAAGCCAAGTAGGGATAGATGTTTTGCACCAAGTCGGATCGATTGGCTCCGTAGTGCTATTGTGAGGGGTGCCATTTAGTGGTCGTTGGGCTTAGCAGTGTTCTGGTATGATTTATGAGTTACTCTTCCCTGCTACGGGGAGCTGCGATTCGTTGGTTTTAGGCACACATTGTGCGGTTCTATGGTGGTCTTATAGCGGGATTTGAGTGAGATAAGTAATTGGGTATTGCATGATTAAGGCGTATTGGTTATGTTATTTCGGGTTTCGTGTGGCATTGTATCGTCTGATTCTCCGTGGTTATGGAATGCGCTTTGAGTACTAGACGCCGAATTTCGCGTGGTTATTGATTTTGAGCAAGGCGGAGCGAGGTATAATATGTACCAATGCTTGGATGGGATCACGCATTGCAGTGAAGTTATGTTGATATATGATCCTTGTGTGTTGGATTCTGGCGTTTTGGTTTTATGGTGTGTGAGGAGTTCTTAGAATTACATTATGGTGATACCCATTGATCTTGCGGGACGGTTCTCTAGTTTGATGTCATTTTTCCATGTTTGAGTACATCTGGAATGTTATTAGTGCACGAACTGCACGGGTTGTGGTGTTAAGCTATATTGATACGTCATGTCGCTAGAGTGGTTGTGGTAGATGAGATGAGGTCGTCTGACCTAGAATGGGTACTTCCGGATATGGTTGCGGTATATTTGGGAGGATATTGATGCTGATCGGCTTAGAGATTTTTCTATATTTCCTGTCGAAGAGAGGGAGTTCCATTACTTGTTGATCTGACAAATGGTTATGGGTTTCTATGTGTTTCTTTCATCATTGGTAGTATATGCAGTGTTAGAAATGGTCTCTATTTGATAATAGGGTTATTACCGGCATTGGGTTTCTTGAGCAGCTGTTGTGATTAGAAATTATCGCTATGAGCGTTTGAGTTATGTGGTATGTCATGTGATTTCAACTTGGGGTATGACTATGGCTTGATTCAGCTTGTTCAGACTTATATAGTGTGTGAAGGCATGCATCTGATCTTATCGAAAAGTTCGAATGTGGAAATTAGATTCTAAGGCTTATGGACTAGGTTAGATGAAGACGTTTCAGATATGTTGTGCTATCACATCTATGCGAGGCAGGGTGACGTGGGATCACCCCCGGGTATGGGTGTGGTATTTGATGGCTTTTGGAACAACTCTTGGCACGTTCGAGGACAAACATGTGTTTAAGTGGGGGAGGATGTAACGACTCGGCCGGTCGTTCCGAGAGTTTTAGCCTTGTTTCCCCCATTTATGCTTCATTATATGTTGTTCAGCTTTATTATGTTGAGTTGGGTTGGTTGGCTCGGGTTCGGAGTGATTTTGGAGTAGAATGAGACACTTAGTCTCTTAATTTGGATATGTAGTTGGAAAAGTCAATCGGAAGTTGACTTATGAGTAAACGATCTCGGATTAGGGGTTTTATGACTCATATAGATTCGTTAGGTGATTTTGGACTTAACAGTGTGTTCGTAACGTAATTTGGAGGTTTGTGGTAGAATAAGGCTTGAATTGGCGAAATTGGAAATTTGGCGATTTCCGGTCGGCAGTGGAATTTTTTTATATCGAGGTTGGAATGGATATCCGAAAGTTGGAATGGATTCGTAGCGTCATATGCGACATGTGTGAAAAAGTTCAGGTCATTCGAACATGGTTTGGTTGGTTTAGGTATCGTTAGTTTGAATGATGTTATGGGATGTGTTAGTATGTTTGGTTGAGGCCCGAGGGCCTAGGGTGAGTTTCGGGTGGTTAACGGATCAATTCTTGGCTTTAGAAGTTGGCAGATTTGCTGGTGTTCTGTTGCAGAGAATTCTGTTTGCGGAGGTTATTAAGAGCTGAGTATTTTAGTTCTTTGCGTTCGGGAAGGTAAGGCCGCGAACGCGAAGGTTTGAGTGGAGTATGCATCGCAGAAGCGCTAGAGGTATCGCGTTCGCGAAGATGAGTAAGGCAGATGGGGACCCCAGGTTTTTGGGTCTATGCGTTCGGGAGGATTGGGCCGCGTTCGCGAAGTTTGAAGCTGGTAAAGCATCGCAGTCGGAAGCTGTTGTCGCGTTCGCGAAGAGTAAAGTGGAAGGGTAGTTAGGTTGGTCTCCATGAAAATGAGAGGACAGTCGCGTTCGCAAAGAAGAAAATCTGGGCAGCAGTATTTAATTCCAAAATCAAGGGTTTGAGTCTATAATTCAAAAATTCAATAGAGAGCTCGGGAGAAGGAGATTTTAGAGAGGAGTGATTGGGTTAAGTGTTCTTCACTTAATTTTGGTTAAAATCCATGACTGTGCTTTGATTTTTATCATCTAAATTTAGAATTTGGGGTGAAAATTAGGAGAAAAAAGGAGGAGAATTGGAGAGTTGATTTTGGGTATTTGGATGGCCATTTGATGTCGGCTTTTGATGAATTTGATAAGGGTAGACTCGTGAGTGAATAAGGATTCTAGTTTTGTAATTTTTGTTGGATTCCCACATGTGGGCCTTGGGGTCGGTTTGGCCAATTTCGGGATTTTTTATTTAATTTGATAATTTTCGCGTGGGCTTTGTTGCTTTAGCATGTATTAATGATATGATAGTGATTCTGGATATATTCGGGGAGATTTGAGGCCGAGTCGAGCGGCAAGGGCATCACGGGGTAGATTTTCGTCCGGTTTGAGGTAAGTAACGCTTCCAAACTTGGTTCTGAGGGTTCGAAACCCCGAACTATGAGTTATATGATTGGAATTGAGGTGACGCACATGCCAAGTGACGGGCGTGAGGGCGTGAACCGTGAGAATGGTGACCTTGTTCATTCCATGGCTCAGTTTAGTGATACCTCCTTGTTGATATCCATACCACTGTTATTGTGAATAATGCAAACATGCTAGAAATCATGCTAGATATTATGTTAAGGTTTCACGCTGACACTATTGAAACCTGAGTGGTCACTTATTGTTGTCATTCCATGTGTTCATTGATATTATGTACTTAGTCATGTTATTGCATATCATGTCATGTCTTAGTCCCGGTAATTGTTGTTTTGCGCATTACATCATTGATTCGGACTAGTTCATGCATTGTGAGCCCGTGTGAGCGAGACAGGAGAGTGATGACTGAGTGATGCCGAGAACATGATATTGAGTGACAGTTATGGGATCAGGATGCACGCCGCAACATGTTATGTTGATTTATGCCTCGATCTGGCTTATGATAACGCTTGGGCTGTAGGAGCCCCTCCGGAGTCTGTAACACACCCCCAGTGAGCGCAATGATATTGTTGAGGGATGGATCTTCCCTGGACATGGATCTTGTCCGAAGTATTTGTATCTGGAGATGGATCTTCTCCATGGGGCTGGAATGGCCTTCCCCGGTATTGAGAGATTGATGTCATATATATATATATATATATATATATTCTGGGATGGATCTTCCCTGGGCCGTGTGAGCCATATACAGTACCAAGTGGTTGTGAGGTGTATTATTATCAGGAGATGGATCTTCTCCATAGGGCTGGATTTGCCTTCCTCGGTACTAGGTGACTTCTGTCAGATGTTTATAAATTCTAGGATGGATTTTCCTTGGGCCATGCGAGCCATATACATTTCTGAGTGGACGAGTATATGAGAGTGGGAGCACATTGTGCATTTCATACAGTTGATGCATTGACATGTAGAATACGTTGCATTATATACGTTAAACTGTTTGAAACTGTACTAATATTATCATTTTGAGTTGTCTAGTTAACTGAAAGCATGCCTAAATTTCTGTACATTGATTCTGTTATAAATGTTGAGGTTTAGTCCGTCACTACCTCTCAGCCCACAGTTTGGGCTTGTTACTTACTGAGTTGGTGTACTCACGTTACCCCCTGCACCTTATATGCATATTTAGGTGTCCCATGTCACGATAGTGCTAGTTGATCATTTTCTACAGATTATCTTCGGAGAGAGTGATGTAGATTCTTGGTGATCGCATACCCGCCTTTCTCCTTCCCTGTCTTCCTTTGTGTATTTATTTAGTTATTTCCCAGAAAAATGTTGTCTTGATGCATTTTGGCACAGTTGTAGTATGGCTCATGACTTAGTGACACTAGATGTTGGGATTTATTTAACGTTATTTTGGGTTTTTTCTTTCTCTTTTATTTCGTATCCTCTGATGAAAAAAAACTAATATTTAAATGTTGTTTTGAGAAAATCTAATTGGTTAAGAGTGTAGGCTTGCCTAGTTCCACGATAGGCGCCATCACGACCGGGCTGGTTTTGGGGTCGTGACACTTTCGAGTATAACGTATATCAAACTGATATAGATAACTTTGTTCTCATAAGATATTAAGTGGATGCATTCAATAAATCGTTCTACTAAACCAGTTGTGATGTAACCAACTTATCAAGATGAACTGTCTTGAATAGACAATTAGGAAATTATGCTCTATATTAAATTATTGAGCAAGTTATCTCGCAAACATCAAGTTGAGGGTTGATAATAATCGCACATGTAACCATCTCATAGATGCATCTTATGTATTTTACATTGTAGGTGAATGGACCTATATTCACCTTTGATAAATTCCAAAATTCATGGGATTTAATCCCAATTTTAGTTGGTCTATTATTCGCGAGAACAAGCAAAATAAGAGAATTCGTGTCACTATCCAAAATCCATTAAGGCCGTGATGGCACCGGACACCAATGTCGGGCAAGCCAACATTCATTAGAAATTTAAAATTTCCATTTTTAGCGTTTGAAATTTTGTTACCTTTCATTTCATTACATAATAAGTGAATAAAAATCCGTTAAGTAAGTAACGATGGTTTAACTATCCATTTAATAAATACAGCCCAAACTCATCCCAGAACCCGGTATCATAAGTGCATGAGCAAATTTCTAAGAAAGAGGTATACATGTAATACAATGCTTGTCCGGAGTACAAACTTGACAAGGAATTTAAAATAAAATAGAATACATCTGAGGGAGACTCTGTCGGCTGCGGGTCGTCTCCGGATGGTGCAACTCGTCTAAGTATCCAAGTCAGCCACATCACTGCGTCAAGCAAGGCCACTAGCTATGAATGTAAATTCACAACAAGTGTAGCATGAGTACGAAAACAACGTGTACTCAGTTAGTATCCTGCCTAACCTCGATGAGGTAGTGACGAGAGGTCAAATTTGACACTTGCTAGAGGTTCATTTAATAAAAATCAAGGCTGACACTAAGCATGGATACCATAGGTAATTTAATAAGTAATGATATGAAATAGCAGCTTCATTCACATTTAAGTTTAAGTATTCGTCATTTCAGTTGACAATTTATAATTTCAAGGCCAGTAATCAGGTAAAAATCACAGAAAAGACGCAGCAATTATCATGTGCAAGCAATGTCGAGGGTCGAACGGCGCGGACCAACAATAATAAAATATGCACTGCCGAAGGGTCGAACGGCTCGAACCATAGATGCATCTATTACCCCACTCGCGAATCAATCATGCGACGCGTTCATATATAAATAATAGAGTTACCCTGCTCGCGAATCATACATGCGACTCAGGTACTCATAGATACACATATTCACACAATAAATTCACATTTTTATCAGGAACGCTGTTACTCAAGGAAGTGATAAATATCTCTTTCAATGGACACAAAGATAGTATTTAAATCTTTTCTGGAAATTCATTTGCCAAGTTCGATAAGGTTTTAAATATTAAAAATCTATCAGTAAGGCTACAAGTGCGGCAAATAAAGCATGCTCTATCAGGTGAACAATTATCCAAGGAAAATCAATTCACTTTCTAGATGATTAATGAAAATAAACTTTGACCTTTTTAGGTATTCAATTACTAATTCGATAATATTAACAGTTTAATTCATTAGCAAAATTACAAGTACAACGGGTAATGCCTGCTAGTGGTTCCTAGACTACCCAGACACAAGCATAATAGTAGCTACCGTCACCTCGTGCGTACGTATCCCCCCACAAATAGTAGCACATATTCAATTGGTTCACCTATGGGCACAATTCCCCCTCACAAGGTTAGAATGGAGTCTTACCTCGCTCCAAAGATTCATAACCGGCCTCCAAGCCTTTCCGACGACTAAAATTGATGCACAACGCCCCAAAACTATCCAAATAACTGGCAAACCAATGAAAATCTATTCTAATACTTATAACAATTCAATTTATATAAATTCCTAAATCTTCTCGGGAAGTTGACAAAATTGCCCTAGGGCCCACGTTCCCGGATTCCGAAATTTTTCGAAGATAAAGATTACCCATAACCTCACAAACTCAAATATATAATTCTCTCTCAATATCATGTCCAATTTCGTGGTCAAAATCCAAAAATACCAATTTCTAGGTCTTCTACTAAAAACCCACAATTTCCGCTAAATTCCACTAAATTCTATGTTCTAATCCATATATACTCATGTATTTAACTCAAAATTGTGAAGAAAGCACTTACCACATTTCATATGGTGAAAATCGCTTCAAAAATTGCTTCAATCCGAGCTTCATAGCTCCAAATATGCTAAAAATGGCTGAAACCTCGATATATAACTTCTGCCCAGGTATTTACTCATCGCGATCGCGGAAAATGCTTCGCGATCGCGAAGTACAACAATTCCCCGCCCAAAATTTGCTCTTCGCGTTCGCAGAAAAAGCTTCGCGATCGCGAAGAACAAAGGCGCATCTCTTACGGACAGCCTCTACTTTAATGATCATGATGCTTTGTACAAAACTCCAAATTGCAAATGATTTGACTTTGTGAAAACTAGACACCAAGGGCTACAACTTTCATTTTTTGCTCATCAACCAATTCCTTATATAATACGAAATATAAGTTGCTAAATTCATCCCTATGCAACACAATGCGATTTCCAAACTCTTCCCGGACATGCTGTAGTCTATCTACCATAACGCTTTGTAAACAACTCAAAATGCCAAATGGTTTAGTTTTTTGAAACCTAGACACAAAGGGCTACAACTTTCGTTTTTGGATCACCTCCAAATTACTTATAGATTGCAAGATACAACCTTCCAAAGACGAGTCAGTGCAGCATAATATTTCCTCTATGCGATCGCGAAAGGCCTTCCGCGATCGCGATTCACTGACCCATTTCTCTCATTTTACTCATCGCGATCGCAACCAATTCCCCACGATCGCATAGCACACTACTGTAGCTAAAAACCAACAGCTAAAAATGGCCTAGAAATGGTCTGAAACCACCCTGAAACTCACCCGAGCCCCTCGGGACCCCGTCCGAACGTGCCAACAAGTCTGAAAACATATCACAGACTTAGTCGAGGCCTCAAATCACATCAAACAACACCGAAACCACGAATCACTCTCAAATTCAAGCTTTATGAACTTTGAAATTTCAAACTTCTACATTCGATACTAAAAACTATCAAATCACGTCTGATTGCCCCCAGGTTTTGTACACAAGTCACATTCAACATTACAGACATGCTGCAACTTTCGAAATCACATTCCGACCCCGATATCAAATTTTCCACTTCCGGTCGTGTAACAACCCGGTCTGTCGTTTCAAAAAACCTGCATTATAACTATTGTTATTGACTTATTATAGATTGGTTATTCTGTTATTAATGTGTTAGAGTCGATAGGCTTGGAATCGGAATGATTAAATGGGAATTCAGGCACTTAGTCCTTAAGAATAACCTTAAAATGGGAAAAGTCAACTGAGAGTTGACTTATTGGTAAAAGACCTCGGAATGCAAATTTTATGGCTCAGATAGCTTCGTTAGGTGATATGGCTCAGATAGCTTCGAAGGGTTTTGATGCTATTTGGGTCATTGTGGATAGATTGACCAAGTTCGCGCACTTCATTCCTGTTTGTACTACTTATACTTCAGAGCGGTTAGATGGTATTTACTTTAAGGAGATTGTCGAGTTGCATGGAGTTCCGGTTTCTATTATTTCTGACAGAGGTACTCAGTTCACATCTCAGTTTTGGAGAGCTGTACAGAAAGGTATGGGTACTGATGTAAAGTTGAGCACTACATTTCACCCTCAGACCGAAGGGCAGTCGGAAAGGACTATTCAGATATTGGAGGATATGTTACGGGCTTGTGTGATTGATTTTGGTGGTACATGGGATCAGTTTCTGCCATTAGCGGAGTTTGCATATAATAACAGTTATCAGTCCAGCATTCAAATGGCCCCGTATGAGGCTTTATATGGTAGGAGGTGTAGATCTCCGGTTGGCTGGTTTGAGCTTGGTGAGGCTAAGTTATTGGGAACAGAGCTGATTCAGGATGCGTTGGAGAAGGTGAAGTTGATTCAGGAGAGACTTCGCACGGCGCAGTCTAGACAGAAGAGTTATGCGGACCGGAAGGTTCGGGATGTATCATTTATGGAAGGTGAGAAGGTACTGCTAAAAGTATCACCCATGAAAGGTGTTATGAGGTTCGGAAAGAGAGGAAAGTTGAGTCCTCGGTTTATTGGTCCTTTTAAGGTGCTTTAGAAGGTTTGAGAGGTGGCTTATAGACTTGCTTTGCCACCCAGCTTGTCGAGTGTTCATCTGGTGTTTCATGTGTCGATGCTCAGGAAATATGTTGGTGATCCGTCTCATGTGTTAGACTTCAGCACAGTTCAGCTCGAGGGTGATATGTCATACGAGGTTGAGCCAGTAGCTATTTTAGCTCGTGAGGTCAGAAAGCTGAGATCTAAGGAGATAGCATCAGTGAAGGTGCAGTGGAGAGGTCAACCAGTAGAGGAGGCTACCTGGGAGACCGAGCGGGAGATGCAGAGCAAATATCCTCATTTGTTTGAGACTCTAGGTATTTCTCTAGACTCGTTCGAGGACGAACGTTTGTTTAAGAGGGGGAGAATGTAACGACCCGGTCTGTCATTACGAAAAACCTGCATTATAACTGTTTTTATTGACTTACTATAGATTGGTTATTTTGTTATTAATGTGTTAGAGTCGATAGGCTTGGAATCGGAATGGTTAAATGGGAATTCAGGCACTTAGTCCTTAAGAATAGCCTTAAAAGGGGAAAGGTCAACTGAGAGTTGACTTATTGGTAAACGACCTCGGAATGTGAATTTTATGGCTCGGATAGCTTCGTTAGGTGATTTGGGACCTAGGAGTATGTTCAGAATAATTTTGTGATGTCCGTTGTAGAATTAGGCTTGAATTGGCGAAAGTTAGTTTTTGGCGATTTCGGTCGGCAGTGGAAAATAGGCTATCGGGGTAGGAATGGAATTTCGACAGTTGGAACAGGTTCGTAATGTTCTTTTGGACTTGTCTACGAAATTTCAGGTCAATCGGAGTTGTTTTGAATAGTTTCGGCATCGTTGGTGGATTTTAGAAATATCAAAGTTCTTAGTCTTGAATTCGATGTAAATTTGGTGTTTTGATTTAGACCTCTTCACGCGATCGCGGGGGTCGAAGTGAGGACACTATGTGATCGCACGGGAAAAGCTGCGATCGCGGAGACCAATTGACTGGGTAGTATTTAAGTATTTCCTCCGCGACTTAAACCCTCTTTTACACCATTGTTGAGCGGAGGAGAGCTTTTTGGGCGATTTTTGAAGGAGAAAATCATTGGATATCACATAGGTAAGTAATTTGATTTTTAAAACTCGTTTATGGGTGATTAAAGACAATAATCTCAGCCTTTAATTCATGAAAAACAGTAGAAAAATAGGATTTTGGGGCATGAGATTATGAGACCTTCAAGGGTCGATTTGAGGGGTCAAACGAACTCCGATTTTGGTGTTCTTTTTATGTACGGAATCGTGAGAAGATGAAGAACACTTTTCTATAAAAAAATTTGAGTTTCGGGACGCGGGCCCGGGGTTCGGGTTTTTACCGGTTTCGGATTTTTGAGTTAAATTCGATATTTTTCAATTGGAAATTATTCCTTAAACATATGTTGATGATAAAAATCTGAAGTTGGTATATTTGGAGCCTTAGGAGGTTGATTCGAGAGGCAAGCGCGTTGCGGAATAATTTCGGGCTAGTTTTGAGGTAAGTAATGTCTTTAAATCCTGTCCTGAGGGTATGAAACCCCGGACTATGCACCCTTTCACGGGTTTTGAAATAAAAAGGTGGAAACTTTGGAACATGTTTCCTATTTAGGCGACTATTGAGTTGCGAAACCGATTTTTAAGCCTTTGCTTAAATAGTATTTATACATTATGATATGTTTTGGGCTGTAAGCCATGTTTGGGGCCTAGTGCCGATCTGTTTACCCCTTGGGGGGATGTTTTTACTATTTTCCTCACTGAAATGTTATGATTTTTCACTTAGTCTTTTCTGTGAAATTGTTTTGACACTCAGAGTATTTTGATACTACTTCTTGAAAATGAAATATTGTTTTTGGGTTGAGAACCCGGTATATTATGGCCTGAAGGGCAAATTGAGAGTGTCTGACTGAGTGAAGCTGCTGGCCTATATTGTGAGGATGATATGATATGAGTGAGGCTGCGGGCCTATATTGTGTGTGAATTATGCCATGATGTGGCTTATTATTGCGCTTGTGCTGTAGGAGCCCCTCCGGAGTCTGTAACACAACCCTAGTGAGCGCCGGTACCGATTGAGTGATGCCCGCGGGGCTTATGATGAGTGCTTGTGAGGTTGCCTGATGGGCAGAGTGACTGTGAGGTTGCCTGATGGGCAGAGTGATTGTGAGGTTGCCTGATGGGCAGAGTGATTGTGAGGTTGCCTGATGGGCAGAGTGACTGTAAGGTTGCCTGATGGGCAGAGTGATTTTGAAGTTGCCTGATGGGCCAATACTGAAAGATATTGTGGTGAGAATTGATTATGGCCCGAGGGGCAGTTTTGTGAAATTTTTTACTAAGTTTTCAAACTATGATTTACTTCGTTTTCAAACTGGTTTTACTGAGAAATTTTATTGAGATATACTGATATTGCGCTTGTTTTCAACGGATTTCTGAAAACTGATTTTGAACTTATAATTGATGAATGTTACATGGTGACTTGGTGTTTTACTGGTTTGTGGAATTGTGTAGATGTTCTGTGTGTTTATATTAATCAGGCTGTGATTAATTTTCATTACTACTGAGTTGGCGTACTCATAAAGACTCCCTGCCTCTGTGCACAGATCCAGGTACTAGCTCGCAGCAGTAGCTGACGCAAGTTCGATAGCAGCATTCACTGGATTTTCGAGGTAGCTGTCCAGCGTCCACAGCTTCTCCATTTCCCTTCCTTATTTAATATTAGCATTTGATTCAGATACATATATTATAGTTTTAGCAGAGTTTGATTTATTTATTCTTAAATGCTCATGACTTTGACTCCAGTTCTTGGGAGGTTGGTTAGGCTGCTATTGGGACGCTAATACGTATTTATATTATTTATGCTATGGTTGCATGCTTATTATTTAATTATGAACTATTATAATTGAATAAACGCGTAGTAAGGTGATGGTCGGCTAGCCTAGTTCCACGATAGGCGCCATCACGGCCTGTTAGGATTTGGGGTCGTGACAGGTCGGATTTCTCAAAAACCTTCAAATTTCTATCTTTAGCCAAATGACTTCAAAATAACCTACAGACCTCCGAATTCACTTCCGATCGCGCTCTAAACTCCAGAATCACCATACGGAGCTATTCCCAGACTCGGAATCCCAAACGGACATCAATATCACTGAAATTCACTTCAACCCAGACTTATGAAATTTCTTCTAAAATGCTAACTTCCACAATATACACCGAAACGCTCCCGGGTTATCCAAAACCTGATCCGTACATACGCCCAAGTCCAAAATTATCATACGAACCTGCTGGAACCTTCAAATTGTACATTGAATTCTAATCATGTGAATTCTCTTTTAATTTTGCACATTGTACTTAAATTGACATGGCTAAAATCAATTGTGCCAACTGGATAAATTATCAATATTAATAATCTTTAGGTTTATACCATGACGTGTGCAATTATATATAAACTCCAAGTTTATTGTGGCATTCTTTTTAATTTTGCACATTGTACTTAAATTGACATGGATAAAATCAATTGTGCCAACTGGATAAATTATCAATATTGATAAGCTTTAGGTTTATACGGTGACATGTGCAATTATCTATAAACTCCAAGTTTATTGTGGCATTCTTTTTATTTATGTAGTACAAATTGGAGAATAAAGCGGGTAATTTTTCACATAAATATTACCCCACTACAAGTTGTAGTAATAGAAGATATTAAATCTTTCCTTTATTTTATATTCTCAATATAACCAACAGCTTTCGCGAATATTTTTGAAACTCAATTAAGTTCCTTTGAGACTTACTACAACACAATGCCTTATTGATAATCAATTTTATTCCTCCAAAATAGTAATAATTGGCTCTTCCAGATCTCTCAATTAAAATGGTATTACCACATATTCATCAACATCCATAGGGTGAATATCTCTTTCAAGGATAAAGGTATACCATTATGGTCATGATCAAAATCATTATAGGCAAGATATGTTACTTCTATTACTTTTGCCATGTAATAATCACATTGCCATAATATTTTGGTGTAACGACCCGGCTGATCGTTCCGTGAAATTAGCATTGTTTCCCCTGTTTCAGATTTTTCATATGTTATTTAGCCTATTCATGATGTATGGGGTCGGTTGGTTCGGGTTCAAAGTGGTCGTGGTGAGAATTGAGACACTTAGTCTCTTAAATGAGCTTAATAGTTGGAAAAGTCATCCGGGAGTTGACTGATAGGTAATCGATCTCAGAATGTATATTTTATGGCTCGGATAGCTTCGTTAGGTTATTTTGGACTTAGGAGTGTGTTTGAAATGTGAATTTGAGGTCCGGAGTAGAATTAGGCTTGAATTGGAGAAATTGAGTTTATGGCGATTCCAGTCGGCAATGGACAATTAGCTATCGGGGTCGGAATGGAATTTCGGAAGTTGAAACAGGTTCGTAGGGTCATTTTGGATGTGTGTGAAAATTTACAGGTCTATCGGACGTGTTTTGGATGATTTCGACATCTTTGGCGAATTTTGGAAGTTTCTAAGTTCATAGGCTTGAATCCGAGGTGAATTTGGTGTTTTGGCGTTGTTTTGGGTATTTTGAAGGCTCGACTAAGTTTGAATGATGTTATGGGATGTGTTGGCATGTTTGGTTGAGGTCTCAAGGGCCTAGGGTGAGTTTTGGGTGGTTAACAGATCGACTTTTGGATTTTGGAGATAGCTGTTTTCTGGTGTTTTTGTTGCAAATAAATACTCCACGCGTTCTCGGAGGGAGTCTCGCATTCGCGTAGAGTGATTTGGGTGTTGGAGTTTTTTTTTTCTATGCGTTCGCGGAAGCGGGGTGCGAATGCGAAGGTTCAGGCAGTGTGTGCGTCCCAGACGCGTGTGAGGGGACGCGTTCGCGTAGTCAAGCGAGTCAGCTGGGGACCCCAGGTCCCTTGGTCTATGCGTTCGCGAAGGGTCGAACGCGTTCACGAAGGCTTGAGGTTTGTTATGCATCACGTTCGCGGTAAGGTAGCCGCGTTCACATAGGGTAAAAGAGGGGGTTGTTTGTTTGTTCTATGTGAATGCGTGTATGAGGCCGCGTTCGCGAAGGGTTAAAAACTGGGTAGACATACTTTAGTTCAAAAAGCGAGGGTTTAGTCCATATTTTCAAAATCCCATTAGAGAGCTCGGGAGAAGGTGAAATTTGAGGGGATTTTCAGTGGAGTTGTTGGGGTAAGTATTCTTCACTCACATTTAGTTTAATTTCATGATTTAGTCTTGAACTCCATCATTTAGTTTGAGATTTTCGAGTGGAAATTGGGGAAAATGGGAGGAAAGTTTGAGAATGTCTTTTGGTTATTTGAATGGGAAATTGAGGTTGGATTTTGATGAATTTGATATGGGTAGAATCGTGAGGGAATAAGGATTCTAGTTTTGTGATTTTTATCGAATTCCGAGACATGGGCCTGGGGGTCGGGTTTGGCCAATTTCAGGATTTTTGGTTATTTTTGATAATTTCGAATGGGCTTCGTTCCTTGGAATATAATAATGATATAAATCTGATTTTTGGTAGATTTGGAGCACTCGGAGGCTGATTCTAGAGAAAAAGGCATTGAGGGCTAGGATTTTAGCCGGTTTTGAGGTAAGTAACGTTTTCAAATTTTGTTCTGAGGGTTCGAAACCCCGAACTATATGATATATGACTATAATTAAGGTGACGCACATGCGAAATGATGGGTGTGCGGGTGTACACCGAGTGATTTGTGGCCTGACTCATCCCATGACACCGTCTAGTAGCTATTACAGATTGATATCCGCACTTCTATTAGTGTGGTAAATGTGAACATGTTAGAAATCATGTGAAGAACATGTTAGATTGATATCCGCACTTCATGCCGAAAATGCTGAGACCCGAGTGGTCGTATATTACTGTCTCATTATGTGCTTATTTGATTTCATATACTCAGTCCTATCATAGCATATCATTTCATGACTCAGTCTCAGTAATTGTTAATTTTATACATATTTATCATTGTTCCGGGCTGATTTACTGCATTTGTGAGTCATGTGAGCGAGACTAGAGAGTAATGACTGAGTGAGGCCGAGAGCCTGTTATTGAGGCAGTTATGAGATCGGACTGCACACTGCATTGATACTCTGATCATGCCTTCGTTGGCTTGATATAGCGTTTGGGCTTGTGAAGCCCCTACAGAGTCTTTACACCCCCAGTGAGCGCATTGATATAGAGGGATAGATCTTCCCTGGACATGGACCTTGTCCGAAGTTGATGTTATGTGAGGGATGGATCATCCCTGGACATGGATCATGTCCGAGTGTTGTATTCCAGAGATGGATCTTCTCTATGGGGCTGAATTGACCTTTTTCCTCAATACTGAGAGACTACGGTCACCGATGATCATGTACGTTCCGGGATGGACCTTCCCTGGGCTTGAGAGCCATATACGGTACTGAGTGGACTTCTGTGTGAGGGTTGTGAGCATGGTGTGCATCTCCACACTGGTTTTAAATACTTATATATTGGCATGTAGAGTGTACTTGGCATACTTGGCATATTTTGTTCATCTTCTGATAAACTGTTAGCATGTCTAATTTCTGTACGCTGTTATTGTAAATTCTGAGGTTTAGTCTGTCACTACCTCTCAGAAAAGTCTATATCTTAAGCGCTTTAGAGAATGACTTGTACGATGTGTATAGTGCAATGAATACTTCAAAAGAATTATGGGACGCACTTGAGAAGAAATACAAGACTGAAGATGCATGCTTGAAGAAGTTCGTGGTTTCCAAGTTTCTGGAATATAAAATGATAGACAGCAAAACTGTTGCAACCCATGTTCAGGAGCTTCAACTTATTTTTCACGACCTTATTGCTGAAGGTATGGTCGTGAATGAATCATTTCAAGTCGTTGCAATAATTGAAAAATTGCCTCCTTCGTGGAGAGATTTCAAGAATTATCTGTGATGACCCAAAAGGTCATCGTAAGTAATTCTAGCTAAATATGTGTTCCGAGGCCTCGAAAGCCTCCATTAATCTCACCTCGATATACGTGTGCATCCCGGGCGTGTAGCCGGGAAGCCTTTATGTTGAAATTTGATGAAAATGGAATTCTATGATAATTAAATGAATAAAGTTGACTTTGGTCAACATTTTTGGTAAACGGACCCGGACCCGGACCCGTGATTGGACGATCCCGGAGGGTCCGTAGGAAAATATGGGACTTGGGCGTATGCCCGAAAATGAATTCCGAGGTCCCAAGCCCGAGAAATAAATTTTTTAAAGAAAATTGTTTTCTGAAAATGATAAAGACTTTTGAAAATGAAATTTTATGTGAAACCCGTGTTACCTGACCCATATTATGGTTCCGGAGCCCGGAACAGGTTTAATATGAGTTGTCTGTAAAATTTGGTAAGAAACGGACATGGTTTGACGTGTTTCGGATCAAAAAAGGAAAATTTGATAGTTTATGAAGTTTGAGAAAATTCTATGGATTTTGGAGTTTAATTCATTATTTCTGATATTATTTTGGTGGTTTAATTACTTCAATAAGTCCGTAGGATGATTTTGAAGTCGTATGTGTTTCTGGTTTCGAGCCCCAAGGGCTCGAGTGTGTTTCTGGTAGGTTTTCGGGGTGTTAAACTTAGGGAAATCACTGTTGATGCACCATCTTCTGGTGTGCCCGCACTTGCGAGCCTAGAGCTGCAGGTGCGAGACCGCAGGCGCGACGCCAAGTCCGCAGGTGCGGTCCACCTCGCAGGCGCGGACCAGACGCTGCAGGTGCGGCTTCGCAGGGGCGACGTTCTTTCCGCAGGTGCGGCCTCTTATGAGCCTGACCCATTCCCGCAGGTGCAACCTATTTTCCACACCTGCGATACCGCAGGTGCGACCCCTTTCTCCGCAGGTGCGAGATTCACACAATGTTTTTCATTAAAGACCCATTTCAGACGTATTTCTCACATTTTCAGTCCTTTTCTTCTTATTCAAACCCCATTGACGACGCACAAGCTAATTTTCTTCCATAATCACTTGGGTAAGTGATCATAACTCCTATTTCTTCCACTTTTCTTCCATAATCACTAGAAATCTAGGCCTAAAAACATGAAATCAAAGTAGAAATTAGGGGTTTTGGGTAGAGTTAGGTTTTTGGGAATTTTGGGTAATTCAACCCCAATTTGGGGTCGAATTTCAAAACAAATTATATATTCTAACTCGTGGGGTTATAGGTGATCGGGTTTTGGTCCGAGCCTCGTGTTTGGATCAAGCGGGCCCGGGGTCGAATTTTGGTAATTTTGGAAGAATGCTAGGAATGGTATATTTAGTCTATCGGATTGTATTAATGAGTCAATATTGATATTATTAAATTGATTATGATTAGATATTATCGTTTCAGAGTTGGATTCGAGAGGGAAGACGGTCTTAAAGGGTTGATTGCTATACTTTGGATCGAGGTAAGTGTCTTGCCTAACTTTGGTGAGGGATTAGGTATTGTATGTTATGTGTTATGTTTTTATCATGTTCAATGTATAGGTGAGGTGACGAGTACCTATACATTGCGAGTCAAGCATGCCCGAGAGTCTATTTTTGATAAAAAAAATCAGTTATTTCTTCAATGTTCATCATGCTACGTAATTTCCTCTACTTGAGAAGTTGATTGTGGTTGATGTACTGGTTGTAAAGATTATGAAATGTTTGTTCAATTGAGGATACAGGCATACCGTATATATATATATTGAGTTGTTTGGTTATAGATGAGACCCTTTCCAGGCAAATGTGTTGATTTTAGTTGTTATTCCCCATGTCGGGTGGTTATGATTGGAAAGTTCGGTATTTTATTTCCTTGACGAGTTGTTATTTATTGTTGATATTACTTGGGTGAGGAAGAAAGTAAAGCACGAAGGGTGATGTCGTGCCATTCATTCATATCATTCATTATTTATTAATTGCAATGTGAGGAAGAGAGTAAAGCACGAAGGGTGATGTCATGCCATGTTTACATTTATTATAAGCATGAAGGTTAATGTCGTTCCATGATTACATTGATTACAACATACATTGCATTGGTGAGGAAGAGAGTAAAAACACGAAGGGTGATGTCGTTCCATTGTTGTCATTCAGACATGTTATTCATACCTTATCAGTTTTCGATGAATTGTTTTCTCTTCTTACTTGGTGTCAATTAACTGCTCTATCTTATTGTTTTTCCCTTTATCTGCTCCCGTTCCCAGTATAAGACTGTTATTCTTCCTTGCTTTGGTATCTGTGTTTTGTGTTATAGAATAGGACAGGTGAACGTTATTTGCTAAGTCTAGCCTCGTCACTACTTAGACCGAGGTTAGGCTCGGCACTTACTCTGTACATGGGGTCGGTTGTACTGATACTACACTGCACTTCTCTATGTTATGTGGATTCTGCTACCGGACCCCGTGGACCGCTCTAAGGGAGTCACCTTCAGTCCACATCGAGCTTCAAGGTATACCACTGGCGTTCGTGGGCCTTGGAGTCTCTCCTGCTATTAGTATCTTATTGTCTTATTTCTCCTTCCGTTCTAAAGACAATATTGTATTTCCTTTCAGACTTGTATTTAGTATTCTTATAGATAGTTCGTGAGGTTGTGACACCCCGGTTTTGGGATTTTGCGATGTTGTTACTCTATCATTTCATTATGTGTTTTTCGGAATATTATTACATTTCTGCTGTAAAACCTTGAAGTGGTCCTGATTATTTCAGTAAAGGTTTGAAAGATGTTTTAAAATTGTCAAGGTGTTGTGTACGTTGTCTTGTCTAGCGGGTTCAACGTTAGACGCAGTCGCGGCTTGAAAGGTGGGATTTCGGGTTGTGACAAGTTGGTATCAGAGCTCTAGGTTGCTTAGGTCTCACAATGCACGGACAATATTGGTAGAGTTTGAAGGATCGGTACGGAGACGTCTGTATTTATCCCCCAGAGGCTGCAAAGTTAGGACAACTCCACATTTTTTCATCTCTATCGTGCGATATGAATTCTGAGTACTGATTGAGTTTCCATTCTACTCTCTCGCAGATGGCGAGGACGCGTGCTTCCCTTGGTTCTGCTCAGCAGCCCGACACTCCTGCTACATCTCCTACGAGGGGTCGAGGTCGAGGACGAGGCTGTGCTAGAGGCCGAGGCCGGGGCCGGGCTCAGCCTAGAGCAGCAGCCCCAGTGGAGGACCCTCAAGTCGAGTCTGACGAGGAGGTCTCATTTCCGGCAGTCCCAGTTGGACCATCGCAGGTCCCAGAGGGGTTCATAGCTACCCCAGTGCTTCAGGACGCTCTTGTCCGTCTGGTAGGACTTATGGAGAGTGTGGCTCAGGCCGGTCTTCTTCCTACTGCACCAGCTGAATCTCAGGAAGGGGAAGGGACCCAGACTCCTATTATTCATACCCCAGAGCAGGATGCCACTCAGTTTCAGACTCCAGCACCTCAGACAACTAAAGTAGCTCAGCCGGGTATTGTGGCACCGGCAGCCGAGGGTGCAACTATGTCAGCAGATGCTCTATGGAGATTGGACAGATTCACCAGGTTATTCACTATTACTTTTACTGTTGCACCGTCAGAGGATCCACAGGATTACTTGGACAGCTGTGATGAGGTTCTTCGAAACATGGGCATAGTGGAGTCCAATAGAGTTGACTTCGCTACGTTTCGACTATCTGGCGCAGCCAAGACTTGGTGGAGGGACTACTGCTTAGCCAGACCGGTTGTGTCCGCATCTTTGACTTGGGCCAAGTTCACAGAGGTATTTTTGGGAAAGTTCCTTCCCATTACGCAGCGAGAGGATCTTAGGAGGCAGTTTGAGCGCCTCCAGCAGGGATCTATGTCCGTTACTCAGTACGAGACCAGGTTCATCGCTTTAGCCAGGCATGCATTGATGATACTCCCCACTAATTGGGAGAGAGTTCAGAGGTTCATTGAGAGATTGGCCCAGCCTATACGACTCCAGATGGCCAGGGAGTCGACTACTGATATTTCGTTCCAGGATGCGGCCGATGTGGCCAGGAGGATTGAGATGGTTTTATCACAGAGAGGTGGTCAGGGGACTGACAAGAGGCCCCGTCATTTTGGTAGATTCAGTGGAGCCTCGTCTGGAGGAATGGATTCTTTCAGTAGGGGCCATCCACCCCGACCGTTTCAGTCAGCACTTCAGGTATCTCCCTATGCACCGCCAGCTCATGTTAGTGCACGACCAGCATCTATCAGTGCACATCCGCTCTAGAGTTTTCAGGGAGGATATCAGGGTCGTCAAGGCCAGTTTCCGAGTCCTCAGCCGCAGCAGCCGAGATCTTGTTATACTTGTGGTATGCCGGGTCACCTTGCCAGAATTTGCCCTCGAGCTTTGAGTGGGCCCCAGTATCAGGGTTCCCGTTCCTTGGTTCTTACAGCAAGTGCACCCTTACACCCTCAACCAGCTAGTGGTGGTGGTCGAGGTGCCAGAGGTGGCGGTCAGGTTCATAGAGGTGGAGCACAGGCTGCGAGGGGTAGAGGCCAGGTTGCAGCAGGTAGACCCAGGGATGTTCAGATTGGAGGGGCTCAGCCCCTGTGTTATGCTTTTCCTGCTCGTCCTGATGCTGAGGCTTCTGATGCAGTTATTACAGGTACAATTTCAGTTTGCAGCCGAGAGGCTTCGGTGTTATTTGATCCGGGTTCTACATTCTCCTATGTGTCTTCATATTTT